>JRHT02000249.1:33359-47426 GCA_011800875.2 Suillus brevipes Sb2 | reverse complement strand
CTCAAACCTACAACCTATTTCTCACTGATCTTCATCATAAAATTAAGTATATACACTGTTCTTGATATATGAACAGGATTGACCAGATGTACAAGGGTAAGGTACTGAAAAACATCAAAAATGTCAAAAATGCGATTTTCTATCTTTTTGTTCCTGTAGAGAGATACTATGGGTGTCTTGGGTTAGTTATATGATGTATATACTCCAAATATACATATACATAGACTCCCTGCATCAATTAAGGTCCGGTCCTACAGGAAAAAATTTCACAGGGGGTAAACCACCAGGAGAGGGTGAATGCACTACACAACAAGATCTTTCTCTGTGGTCCTGAGCTCCTGATACATTCTTCCTACTATTGAATAGATGTTGGGGACAATTTTCCCAAGTCAATATAGCTAGAAACCAAAAAATGCGAACCTATTTTGTGTTTTCCTATACATACACTATGCCTATTGATGTAGGGCGCTTTAGAGGGTGAAATAAAGATGGGAATATATTCATATATACTACCAAACATGTTCTGAATGCCATAGAACACTTCCCTATCAAAGGGGCAAAAATGCGAAAGTGTTCTATATTCTACCATATGTTGAATTGCCCCTGGAGGAGGAGCTGGCATACAAATGAGTAAAAAAAGCGGTCTATTATATTGTGTTATACATATATATACTAATCTACTACTTATATATGAAGGGGGACCTATTGTGGTGTAGTGGTGAAGCTGCAGTGAGGTGGGAAGGGTGTGGGAATAATTGATATTGTAGAGATTTCCAAAATAAGTGATGTTTGTGGTGTTGTGGGGTAATTCCCACACTGTGTGGCTGAAAAATGCGGAAATGTGATGTGTGGGAATAGTGTGGGGAGGCCTGACATAAGGAGGTGAGCATCACACTAGAATGACAAATAGCTGAGTTTCAAAAATGCGAAAAATGCGGCTGTGTATGTGCAATATAATGGCTGGATCAAGAGGTGTGCGAAAATGTAATGTAAGACACTAACCTGTGATAACTTGGGTACCGCCTACGCCTACCGTGACCATGTGACCGATCGATCAATTTAGCCTTATTAGGTAGTTTTTTGTCACACTGAAATCAATAGAAGTTAAACGGATCAACGAAATGATGATCGAACAACGTATGAGCAACATAACTAATGAAAACGAGTACGTAGAAGACTGGCATGAGTGCGTGAACTAAGAAAACAGCAACAAATCAAGCGTTAAGTACAGCAAGAACAGCAGGGATAGTAACTCGAGCCTTCTTTGACGGACGACGGGAAAGGGATGCTTGTCCTCCAGCGCGTTTGGAACCTCGGGAAACCAACAGAGAAACATTCTCGTCTCCGATCTCATCCGGAGGAGTGTAGACAGGCTGCCAGTGTGTCTTTGGGATGCGCGAAGCAGTCTGCTCCAGGTCCGTGAGCCTCATTTCCCTCCAAACACTTACAGGCAGCGCTAAACCAACATCTCTCTGTCCCGGTACCATATACTCTTCATGCTCCCGGAAGATATGCTCGTGCATATTATAGCGCCAAACAGCACTCACTGGGACGATCACCGTCTTTCTCATTGCCTTGCCGGGTGCTGGTGGGAGAATGGGATGGCAAAGCTCGCACTTGAGTGGGACATTGCGGCATGGCTGATTTTTCAAGCCGACATCAGCGGACGCGTATCGGAACGAGTGCTGGTATGCGCATTTGGTGTCCCAGGTTGTTGCGGCCTTAGCAGGTGTGGTGATAGTAATGGCACACTCTGGTTGTCCAGAATGCCCACAAAACCCGCATGGAAGTGTGTTGCCAACCTTGTAGACATTGATAAGTGTAAGTACGAATGAAATAATTGAATACATACCTGCTCTTTCAACGTTACCTCCTCCGGTGTGTTACTCAGCGCACGCAGAATATGTTGACCCATATGGTTTCGCATGTTGAGTACACTCGATTCACAAAGGGGACATATGGAGATTCGTTCGCCTTCGGATGCTCCCAACAAATTGCTGGCCTCGATAGAAATGATTGCTGGAGTACCTGTAAATTTAAATGTAGTGTTAGAAGTAAATTGAATACACGACGAAAGAAATGCTTACCATCTGAGCGCTGGTAAGGAAAATTAGTCCCTCCCGAAGGAGTGACAATTGCTATTGACTTGAGGGGGACCTGGATGTCCACCGCTTTCGCCCATAGAAGGTCACAAGCTCCCTGTAAAACGTCCCATGGGATTTCCCATGTGCTTTGGCCGCCGTTAACTTGAGAGAATGCATCAGTGTTGACATCGTTACGAAGGCGGATGAAAGTGGGCTCAGGGTTGATTGGCTCAACGAGAGACCCTGGGACTGTAACGACGACGACACGTTCCGTGGACTGAGAGGACCCTTGAATGACCGAACGAGATGTAACATACCCCCCATCCCATAAGAATACAAGGGGTGTGTCAGGAGGAGGATGATTGGCGATGACCGTAAGAAGCTGCCCAGAAATCTTGGCTGTGGTGCGTAAAGCCTTCATCACGGTGATGTTGACCGATGCACGCGAAACACCATTCAGGCTCAGAGAAGTCGAACGTAGAATACCGATGGAAAGTGTGTGACCAGCGCGAAGTATGGTGAGGAAAATGTCTCCAACGAGAAAGAGGTTGCGATCAGTGATACGACCTGCGGACATGTCAATCCGTTTGTTGACTTTGGTGAAGCCTTCGTGGACTCGCTCGAGACGGTTAAGAGACTTGGAGACGAAGTCTTTATTGACGACGAGACGACAAACCGTTTGCTTGTGGACCCAGCGATCGTTGAAAAGGACATAGTCCTCGGCGCAAATTCCGGGACCATGGGGCAAAGGAGGAACTGACGAGTTTTGAGGGAGGAGGAGGCTGGATGATTGGGGCTCAGACGCGTGCTCAGACGACTCTGCGATCAGAGCTTCGTGGAACGTTAGCGGGACCTCTTCATCTTCATCACCCCCGTGCAACTCTTCACATCCTTCAACCACGCCATCTTCTTTCTCCGTCAATAGCGTCTCTAAACATTCAGAAGGAGGCGTGCTAGGAACCTGAGGAGGGATATCAGGTAAGAGGCTAGGGTCTGGGGATTCTTCTGTTGAAATGCCGAAGTATTTGCCCTGTCCGAATGGACGTAACATGTCGATATCGGACGTGCTGAAGTGTGACGCATATGCATAATGAGAATGATCGACCTGAGAAGTAGTAAGAATGTTGAGTGCGTCATCACGACCTCTAGACCATGCTAAAGGAAGATCACATCGGCCAGAGATGATATCCCCCTGCCAAATCTCCCGATTGATGTGATCGATGCCCTCATGGCGCGTGAGCTTTAGTCGGCGGTGACCCGGATCAAGACTCGGATGACGTTTAAAAACGCCATCAATATCCTTAGCCGCGCCGAGGCGATCGAGAGCCTGCGCGTATGAACACGCAGAGTTGTGCCCACCTATCATGCGTGTGCGTCCAAAAAGTATCTCCAGAGGGTCGTCTCCAACGTCTCCAAGGAAGAATGGAGCGTAAGGATCAAGGGATTGTTGTTTCACAAGACAAAAGGCAGCGTTCTTGACGAGAGTCTGAGTGTCGTAATAAAGCTGGTATGACATGAATGACCGGCGATGCGCATGAAAGAATGTAAACGCGAGGTGAGCATAGCGACTGAGATACTCAAACTGCTCAGATAGTGAGAGTGAGACTTTGATGAAGGGAAGCAGGATGGACTCAAAAAGCGCGCTGAGGAGAGATATTGATGTGAGGTCGGCACGAGTGTCAATGTCGAGTGAAAATGAGTCCTTGGCAACATGGCACTGAGATGTTGAAAACTCTATGATTGCCAGCATGAGCGCAACAGCACGGGGAACATCTTGGGGGTCGTCCGGGTGAAGGAGTTTGGTCACGGCTGCTTCGTCGTAGGCAGGTAACCACACAAGATATCGTGCGAGCATCATAGAGTTGATGACGCGACCATTGTTGAGGACAATACCTGCGGGTGACCTTACGAGTGTGCAAATACCTAGTGTTTATATTATGGTTAGTCAATATTGAAGGGGAAATAAATGAAAGACGTACGCTTAAAGACGTGTTTGAAGTCAAAATCGAGTGTAACTTCTCCAGCACCAGTAAACAAATTTAGTCCGGGCAGATTGACAAGTGTGCCATATAGATACGAGTCTGGGGATAATGGAATGCTGAGGAAGAGTTTGTGTCCTGCAGCTCGGCGAGTTGCATCACCATCCGTTGCAAAGGACCAGACTGGTCCAACAGAGGTGGCTGCATCGCTTGCATTCCAGCGTGCGACGGTTTGCGCTAGAATGCGCTCCATGTCAGAAGCACCCTCCGCCTTGCAGGTAGGTGCTGCAAGGATCGGGTATATCTCGTCTTCTCCAAAACATGAGACACCGATTACTGTAAGTTCTTTGCCGAGATGGACTTTGCCCTCGTGGATCTTCTGGGCGATGCTGACAGCTGAGTCGTACGTGCGAAGGACGGGGTCGACGACGTGCGAGTGCTTCCAGCACAGACCCCCGACCTTGTTATACTTACTGAAGTGCACAGCCATCTCTTCCAGTGCAATTTCATCAATCATGAAACTGACGCCGCGCGGTGGCAGCTTGGATGGGGAGGCTGCGCGAGCGTCGAGAACGATGGTCTGAATGTTCTGGTCGAATTGGTCATTACGTATGGGCCCAATGGTCGGTACGAGGGAAGTGAATGTAGACTTAGCTCTGAGAGTGCGAAGAGACGGGAGAGATAGCTTCTGATTGAGGGCAAAAAGTAATTGGCGCCCCCCAAGTCTGAAGATAAGGGTAGCCATATCCAGGTCGTCGGCGCCGTAACCGCGTGGATGATAGACGCCCTCAATGGCATCTTCGAGCTTGTTCACCACTGCGCGCACGCTGGCACCATTGCGTAAGGACACATTGATGATTTGATGGATGCGGGGAATGTCATTGTGGGATATGGCCATCAGTAGACGGTTGTAGTCGTCAAGTTGAGTGAGCGCATATATATATTTCCGTGACTCGTTGCACGCCTAGCGATACTATTAGGTAAATGAAATGCAAACAGAAGAGTAAATAAACACACCTGCAGCTTTAGTTGATTGATTTGATGTGCGTGTTTCTTGACTAAGTCGTGCATATGCGAGAGACCTAGGAACTTGTAGTTGGTGTGGGCTTTGGGATTACGTGCGATGTCGATAAGTCGATAGATATGCGGGTATACCTCACCGCACTCTTCACACGGGTAGTCTTGTCGAATGGTGAATTGAGTACAGAATTTGGATCGAGCGCGGGGGAGTCTGGGAATGCTGATGTCGACGGTGAATGGCAATGCGTCAGGTCCGTCGTGGTATCGTGCCCAAGGGAAGGACACGAAGAAAGTGCGCAGGTCCTCAGGCCAGTTGATAGGAATGCCTGGACACGCGATGTCGGGCTTGAGAGAATGTGTATCAAAACACATATCGTTCCGATCGCTAAAAATGACATAATGTTACACGATCATCAATGAAAACGAAATGAACGCACCTGTGTTGATCTGATCGAACGCAAGGCTCCATCTGTGGACCAGCGGTCTGGGTGTCGTGTTTTTGCTTCTTGGAAGCAGCTGTAGCGCACTTCTTACTCCCTCTATGGTTGCTGAGGGACTTGAATTGACCTGAAGTACACAGAGGGAGGTCAATATGCACGCTGGTTTGACACCAGCTTTCACACTCTGGGCAGAGTAATCTCCACCGATCTCCAAATCGATCCGAGACTGGAATCTGATTGGCGGTGAACAATTGGTAAAGGGACTCGGGGGTATTGAGTTTGAATAGCGCTTCTATGCCGATTATCGGGGGAACCGAAGATGAAGATGAATTCGACGTCTGACTGTCGGTCACAGAGGGGGAATTGAGAGATGAAAAACTAAGTACACTATGAGAATAGCTAAGTGAAAGACTGTCCGAATGTACTGGTACTTGAAAATCTATGGATGGAGTTTGTGAGTGTCCGGATGATGTAGAAATGATATCGGAATGATGCAGTGATTGATTAATTGATCCGAAACGCGTGGTTCGGTTCTCGAAGTCCGGGATGTATGCTGTGTCGTTGTTGTCGTCCGAAGGAAACCATGAATTGTATTGAGCTGGATACATAATGAATGAACGATTTTAAGGCAAGAGATATGAGTCGTCGTCGACGCGTCATATTGATAATTGATATCAGCGCGTTTTACTTTAATCACGTGCATTCAAAAATCACATCCAAGATTTCTTATTTAGTGGGCAGTATCGTTGCAAATGTGTTTTTCATTAAAACAACTATCTAGATCTATTCTACGGTAGTGAAAATACCCCCTTTTCAGTATTGAACTAATGATTTAAAGATCTTTTGAGATCGCTGGCGAGTAACTCAAATGGTGTTGCTCATAACTTAAAGTGGCTGTGTATTAAGGTTTTTTAGATTATGTAACTACTAGCCCTGTGTTCGGGATCTTCCTTTTGCACACCTCTTGGGCTGGATGGACTGATATATCATCTTGGGCAATGGGTAAGCTAGACACTGGATGTATCGCATTTTTAGGCTTATAAGCCATATTTGATGTATCATTCTAGCCATATGGCCTGCGCACAGCACCACTACTGTCTTCTTCATCATCGGCATCGTTGTCCTCGTCATGTTGTGGGCGCTTGAGTGACTTCTCAATAGTCTCAAGCCGTTGAAGGATGTGGTTGAGCGCATTCAGAGGTGGTTCAGCTCGAGGTTGCAGGTTAATAACAGGAGCCGGAGGTGGGAGAGCTGGTACTAAAGGCTGTGGGGCATGTTGAGGTACGTGGTTCATCGGAATTCCACCTTGCATCGAGCTAAGAATCGTCATTGCATTCGGTCCCAAGGCTGCCAAGAGCGATTGAAGGGCTTGCATATCTGGTAGTCCAGGAATCGGCACTGTTCCTAGAGGGACAGGGACTTGTGGAGGTTGAGGCTGCTGGTTCCTGTGTCGTGCCATGGTGGTAGGGGGACAGAAAGAAGGGTGTAACAGCGCTAGCGGTTGCTCAGATTTCTCCGTGCATGGGTTAATATATGCGCTATGATTTGCCATGATCGAAGCACCGTGTACCTGACGTGTGACGCCATCGGTACAACTTAGACACATCAACAGCCCAGACACCCAGCATCTAGACCTATTCCGACCCTCTGCTCAGCCTGTACACTTCAGATTCACTGTATTGCTCAGAGACACGCGCAGTTTGTGTGGATTGGGTGGGCTACCTATTGGAAGTGAAACTTTTCGTAGATTGCCATAGTAAATGTACTTCTGGTGAGCGTGGACTATGTACAGCTCAGCCACCGGTGCTTGCCGCAGCCGTACAAGGCCTGGGTACCTGGACTCAAAACGCAGTGATTGTCTGGGCTGGAATTACTTGTTTCAGGCACACAAAGAGCAGATATTATGGCGTGTGGTTTCCGTTGGGTTGGCATGCTCACCGCTAATAGGTACTACTATGCTTGCATTGATTGCCATACTACACCTAGGCTCGAGGGGTGACCGGGACCGGTATGAGACTGTTCTTCTACGCACAGTATACGTCAGTATTTGTTTGTACGTTTTTTCACGTATTACAACATTTGTACTTATGTTCCTGAGTTTGCGATCATTACCTCCTGGTGCATACGATACAGTAGCTTGGACCGAGTTTATCCCACATGTAAATTTGTAGTTTCATTACAACTTGCCAGAGTCTATCGACCGCCAAAGTGCGAGTACGACTCGCTCGAACCAAATATTTAACAGGCCGCCGTTCCACTTATAT
The DNA here is from genome assembly GCA_011800875.2 of Suillus brevipes Sb2. NCBI lineage: Eukaryota > Fungi > Basidiomycota > Agaricomycetes > Boletales > Suillaceae > Suillus > Suillus brevipes. The sequence goes on along the minus strand of JRHT02000249.1, from coordinate 39,639 downwards.
ACCACACGAGCAACCCAAGAGCAGTCCTGGTTTATGAACCACAGATCTCGGACACTCGCGCTCAGGGACGATGGCATATTGACAAGCAGGTCATTGAAAGTACCCGTGCATGGTTAGCACTCCCGGCACAAATTTCAGAGCCATCCGTTCCACCATGTGGGGTACTCTGCTCTGCGCTCAGTAAGTCAAAGGCAGTTCCTAATGGACGCACCTCGAAAACAAGTTCGAAGCTTCTGCACGTGATGATGGACGATATAAAGTATTTGGGATCGGATCGAACTTTGGATTATCCATGGCGTGTGTTCAATTATTCCTCTTAGCCATCGCATTCCTCGCCTATTCCCGTCTCACCCGTCCCCCCTTCCCCCCAGGTCCAAACCCCTTCCCCATCATAGGCAACATCCTCGACCTCACTCCAAAAGAACTATGGCTCACCGCATTCAAATGGGCACGCACCTACGGTCCCATAACACACATCCGCATATTCAACAAATCCCTCGTATTCCTAAACACCCCAAAAGCGGTCTTTGACCTCTTGGATAAACGCGGCTCTCTTTATAGCGACAAACCCCACCTCGTCATGGCTGGTGAGCTTTGTGGCTGCGAGAATATGGCCGCGTTCACTCCCTATGGCGACCGTGCAAGGAGACAGAGGAAGCTCATGCAGAAGGCGTTTGGACCGGCTGTTATTCCTAAATATCATGGCTTGATGCAGATGGAGAGCAGACCGTTTTTGTCTAGATTGGTCAGTAGTCCCCTTCAGTTTCAGGACCATATCAGAAGGTTAGTGTCCTTTTCATCCAAGGACGTGTTCTGATGCATACCAGATACGCAGGCGGACTCACCCTCCTTGTCGTATACGGCCACCAGGTAAAATCAAACGACGACCCCTTCCTAAACCTTGCAGAAGAATGCGTAGATCTCCTCGCGAACCGTATCGCAAGCGGAGGCGGGATATGGCCCGTCGACATCTTTCCATCCCGTCAGTCTCTTTTCTCTTCTGTTATCCGAACTCACCTTTTTCGTAGTCAAATACCTCCCCCTGTGGTTCCCGGGCGCATCCTTTAAGCGAAACGCTGTGATCTGGAAAGCAAAAATGGAAGAATTCGTAGATCGCCCATACGAATTCGTGAAGAGTGAAATCGTACGTTTCCCCTTCATTCCCCTCCCCCAAACTAATTCCCCCTTCCGAAAAAAAAACACAGAAAAAAGGAACAGCCCGTCCATCATTCGTATCCACCCTCCTCGAACCCCAAAAACTCTCCTCCTTTGACGCATCCTCCGACTCTATCGACGACGACGAGTCATCCTCAAGCGACGGCGACTCCTCCTTTTCATCCCGCAACACAAAAGCATCCCAAGACACCACTACAGACGAACATGACATCCGATGGACAGCAAATTCCATGTATTCAGGTACGTCCAACCGTCCCAAATCCCTTTGCGTACAACCTCACACTGGCATTCCCCTCTAAACAATCCCACTTTACGACGAATCACTCACCCCGGAATACCACACCAAAAGCCAGCATCGACACGACCATCACAACTCTCTCCCATTTTATTCTTGCAATGGTTCAACACCCCCATGTGCTCCGACGCGCCCAAGCAGAGCTCGATGATGTCCTTGGAACGGGGGGAGATGGGTTGGGATCGAGCCAATCAGTAGCAAAACGCCTTCCTACATTCGAAGATCGCGCAAAGCTTCCGTACTGCGATGCCGTGTTCACAGAGACGCTCAGGTGGGGTGTGCCTGTTCCGCTTAGTGAGTGATTCGCTTCGTATTGGGTGGTGGCAGGACTGATCCATCATCCTTCGCTTCTCAACTCCATCGCCATGCATCTACCATTTAAATTCGTCACATCGTCTACCCGCATTCCAACCCTACCACATAGGCCTCCCACACAGACTAACCCAACCCGACACCTACGAAGGAATGTATATCCCGCAAGGATCCCTTGTATTTGGGAACATATGGGCTATCATGCGTGATCCTGGGTTATATCAAGATCCGGAGGTGTTTGAGCCTGAGAGGTGGTTGGCGCGTGATGCGATCGTGGATATGGAGGAGAGGAAGGACGTGGATGTTGATGGGGAGGAGGAGGCTGGGAAGGAAAGAGATCCAAGAGCGTTTGTTTTTGGATTTGGGAGACGGTGAGTAAACATTGGTGTGGCGTTGTTTGGGGTTTTTCGGCATTTCGTCATTCAGTCATTAGTTCAGTTTCTCCTCCTCCACACACCACCCCACCGTATCATTCCTTTTGCACGAAACTGACACCTACCCACAGCCGCTGCCCAGGAACCCATCTCGTCGAATCCTCAGTATGGCTTTTAATAACTAGCATGCTTGCGACGCTTGATATACGCAAAGCGAGGGATGAGAAAGGCGTGGAGATTGAGCCTCTTGTTAAGTTTGAGAATGCTGTTTTTAGGTGGGTTTTTCGATCGTGTTTATGTTTGTGTTTTTGTTTTTGGGTGTGGGTTCTGATACTTGCGTTGCGGGTGCGAGAGTTGGTTTGGGGTTGTGTTTATTTGACTCGGGGCCTGCTTCTGTGTTCAGATGGGAATTGGCTCAACGATCTGAGGATGTGGTTTTGTTCTTGCAATGTTTTCTACGCTGTGCTACGTTTCTTGCCTCCATTCCTCTTTCTCCCTCCCTCCTTCCATGTACCTCTCCCAACACTCATCATACGAGCGTTAATCATCCTCTCTTGCAGAACACCAAGTCCATTCGTGTGCGACATACGTCCCAGGAGCGAGGAAGCGCTGAGGTTGATTATGGAGGGGGTGTAGCTTGCTTGCGTGCTGATTGGGACCGTGCTGGAATCCTGTACCGATCGAGGTGCGTATGCGTGTTCTTGTTCGGGCCTGGAGCTTCGCGAAAAATGAAAGCGACAATATTTGTATGTACGTGTCGCGTCATGTCATTAATATTGTGATTCAAGCTCGTTCGCGTTCCTGTTCGCATACTGTAACTTACCATCCGTGTCGTGTCCGCCCAAACTCCATCCATGCCTTGGCCGTCACTAGTGTCGTGTCAAGCTTACGAATGCCGCGTTACCTCGTCAAACTTCATCCATGCCGCGTCAAGCTCGATAATGCCGCGCTGCCAGATACAAACCCCGCTCATGTTGCGTACTGCCACGCTCTAAGTGATTTGTCCTGGCTAAATGACGTGCGTCAGTTCAAGTTGTTTTGGTTGCGCATGATTGTACGGCTGCCTCGATTGAATGCTAGAAGAAGGGGGCGATTTAAATGAAGTGCAAATGCTTGGCGTACGACGATGTCATATCATTGCAATATGCGGTCGAATCATGATGCATGAATGACAAAGGTGCGCACGCACCGCTAGAATATATCAATGAATGATGGAAAGTCAACAGAAAGCCCTTCGTAATTGAGTAAGGCATCTACTACACGATGTAAGGGCGCATGTCCGCCGGGCTCAGTCGCCATTGCGTCCAACACGCTGCTACGTGCTTTGCCGTGGGTCTCCTGCCTACTTATGTAGGGTCGGAGTCATGCGATGGCGATTTCTCTGGCTCCCTGGAGGGTCAAAAGCATATGTTGATTGGATTAACAAAGCAAGTCACCGCCAGTATGCCTTAAAACCGTCCCCACGGCAAACGGAATGCAAGAAAAAGCGCTGAAGTTCCGAGTGCGGAATAATAAATGGAGCGGCATTCCAGTTGGGAATACCTCGCGCTTCTGCACTCCCCTCCTAGCTCCAGGGAGCAAATCCGTGTCTGCTTTTACACGATAAATGGAGGAGATAAATTTTGCCTCAAATCTTGTGCAGATTGACCAACTAACCGAATCACTGTCATACTTTGAAATCACCCCTGTGGCTAAGGGATGCATTCGAGCTCGAAGTGCCGAATAGCAACAGGAGGGACAGCACCACACAAGTACCTCGATAACAGGACTCAGGTGCAAGTGGTGCGCACTTCTGTTCTTCTAGTGAAAATGTGAAGTGAATAATGTCGATTGACATGGGAGTGGCTTGTAACCTTGCGACCAAGGACTTTGAAATTGGGACGTCCACTGGCTCAGCATATTATGACTGACCGGAGCGGATAGGTTCTGCCTAAGCTTCCGTCATACAATATCATCCGCTATGCATGACCGTTCTGACACCCCATACGCTGCCATAACACTACTAAACATCATCTTTCGCAACAGTATAAGAGTGACTCATCTTCGTCGGGACCTCGAACAAATCGTTCAAACTTCTCAGCAGACACACAAACAATGCATTTCTCCTTCCTCGCCGTTATTGTTGCGTTGACAGCGTCTATGTCTGTCAGTGCATGTAAACCGCACGGTGGCTCTTGCAATGTCAATACTGACTGCTGCCCAAATCAACAGTTGACCTGCGCTCAGACTGCGGTAGGAGCAGTTTGCTTTGCGTCCAGTTTCACTTAATGACTCACCTTTTGCGCTTTGTAAAATCAGAAAACAGGCAAGATCTGCGTTTATATTCCCAGCAACTGAGCAGGTCAATTTGCACGACAATCAGTAAGTCATATTTCCGCTTATGCATTGTGAGTGCTGTTGTTAATCGGACAATCAGTATGCCGCTGTTGATAAAAACATGGGTGTAGAGGCTAATTAAAGTAGTACATGGTATGAATATCTGGATGAAGTATCCACGTACTTGTTGGTCTTGATGGAGACGGAGCCTCACGGATACAATCGGATGGTATGATCAGATCATTTTTTCGCCGTCTATTACTCGGTCAATTGAGAAGGCATGCAGTCGTTCATGTCGATTTATATGTCAGTCCTGTTTAATTGCCGAGTTGGAACTTGACAAGGAAGCATATACATACTTGTCGTTATACGCATTGAGCGCATACAGGAGGGTGAGGACTAGCTGCGAACTCTGGCATAACAAATTAGTGATGGATGATAAAAACATACATGGTATGGGATGGAACTATTGGTGCAGTAACTCGTCGATGAGGCACATCCACATATGACACTTAAGTGCGAGCTTGAGAAGTCAGTTCAAGGTAGCTCAAAGGGGGCCCCGCCTATGTGTTTGCTGTCGTGCAGCGGTCTTAGTGGTGGTAGCGAGAACAAAAGAAACTGTTTGCTTTATTGAAGCTGATGGTTTTTGGGTGGAAGCTCCGACAGCGGCCCCAGCCTATGCAGGAGAGGCCCGAGGTGAGCTGTGATCCCCATGATACCAGGAGAAAGAGCAACGCAACGAAGTGAACCTTGTCCCCAGATTGTAGGAGCCGCAAAGCGACGCTTCAAGGTGAGGAAAGCGCCGTACCTGTGAATGTTCAGAACACATTGAACGTTCAAACCCTTGATCGATCTGATATCAGCCGTATCGAAATGGTGACACATGGAATCATGACAAGGTGCATCATGCATCATGCTCCAGGTATAACGTCGTGAATATACCTGCAGGACCTATGGGATCTGGATGAGTCATGTTCAAGCATCCTTACAAATTACCACAATTCCGGCTCTCGCAGATGCAACACTCGAGAAATTTTTATTCTACTTGGACAGTACATCATCTAAAAGCAGCCTACATGCATCTAAATTTTATTGAGGACATACAAGCAGCGCACTGAGGTGTTCTGCAACATTTTGCATATTAAATGCCAGTTGCAGACTCCTCAGGAATGACAGCATCCAAATTAAACTCTTCGTTACATCATGCTTGGCCTCCGAGTCGCTCCACAATCAAAATAATCGTAGCTACTCATGCAGGCAAGGAATATGATAATGAGTCTAATATTGCCAATCAGTTATTTCCTGGAGTCTCGCATGAACGCCGAGAATTTTCAGGTTGTCTGTCTGAAATTTGAAAATACTTCATGAGTGAAGTGTGCCATTGATATGTTACGATACTTACGAGAATCTTCAGACTTAACTGTTTCTCCTGTTGCGCTGACAATAGGACCTATCTCTTCCATTCATATGAACGTAAACCCTCCACTTGGGCGGTGTTCCTAGCCAATAACAAATCATAAACAGCCTGAGCATGGCGCAGATACCAACAGAAAAAACGCGCGTCCGCGTGGCATCCAACAAGCTGGAACAAGGAACACGAGGAACTGCACCACAACAGATCAGCCCGAAAGCCTCATCACACGCACTTGTGCCTCGGAAGAAATACACTCGTTTCAGGCTTTGACATGGCAGGGAGGTGAGGAAAGGGGAAGAAAGAATCGTCAGAGACAGGGGCCAGCGGAGCTGCGGGGATGAGGAACGAGACACGCTGTCCAAACTAAAGATGGCGGGGGAATTGCGCTGAGCA
>JRHT02000249.1:8475-33259 GCA_011800875.2 Suillus brevipes Sb2 | reverse complement strand
GCGGGGATGAGGAACGAGACACGCTGTCCAAACTAAAGATGGCGGGGGAATTGCGCTGAGCAACGGGGAGGTTTTCAGTGTGCCACGAGGTAAGTAGGTCTTGCACGAAGGGGAAGCGTTGGATGATCATCGACCCATAGCTTTCATGACATCTGGGGGAGCCCCCAAGAGTAGCAATTCGCAGAGCTCCGAAAACTCGGACTGCTACTTACGTTACAATGATCATAGTATCTTCAAGCGAGGACATCCAGGAAATGGGAAGTCTGTGTTGGGTCTGCGCAGACTCCTGGTGCAGGTCTGGGTCCAGGTCTGTGTTCAAGTCTGCGTCAGCGTTGCCCGGGAGTTACCGGAGGAGGTCTGTCAGCCGCCAAAGGTCTGTCTGCCCGCCTTCTTACATAACTCGTGATTGTCTTATCCCGCCACCCTCTCTCATTTGCCCGCCGCCTCATTCGTCGCCCGCCACCTTACTCATTTGCCCGCCACCACCTTCATTGCCTGCCACCTCTCTAGTTAACAGGGGAGGTCTGTCAGCATTGGTTACTACTAGGTCTGTCTGCCCACCTTCTTACATAATTCCTGATTATCATTATCTTATCCTGTCACATTTGCCCGCCACTTCCTTTGTAGCCCGCCGCCTCTCTTGTTTGCCCACCATATTTATCATTGTCTGCAGCCCTTCCCGCCGCCCTCTCCGAGTCTTGTTGACCTGCTGCATCCGTCATTGCCCGCTACCTATACTTGAACCAAGGGCACCATGTCAGGTGCTACACCATCCAGTCCCGCCCTTCGATTGCCCAATATTCCTGGCATAGTGTGGCGCATGACGAGCATTGGTCTGACTGTTGACTGCACTGGCTGTGGTAGTGCTGTTGCAATTACAATATGTCAGAGTGACCAGAACGGCAATGCAGGGAAGCCTATGGCAAGGGTAAGTGTTGGCTGCTTCGTATGTCTTCCTACAGCTAATTTCTTTGCTATCAGCATGCACGATGTCGATTTTTCAGATTCTTCCCCGAGCTCCTCCAATTACCTGATGTCCTTGCAATCATTCCTTCATCCAGCCAGTCCCCACCTCCCTCGTCATATCCATCAATGGGTTCTTCCTCTACTCTCCTGCTGCCAGTAGCCCCGAGCTTATTGAGCCAGCCACCTGCTTTGACTCCTGTCTCTGGACCACTCGGCAAGAAGCTACGCAAGAGAGGTCCACCGTGTGCTGGTGCCTTCTGTCACAGAGCTCGTGCTTTGCGTTGCATACGTGGGATGTGCCTCAAGCACTGCATTGAAGCTGGGGGATGCGTTTTTCACTCGACAGAGAGCAATGATTGCGAGAATGAGCAGAACCATGAATCCGAGCTTGAATGTGGTTGGGCCGACTACGAGCCCCCTTCTGAGCCTTTCGAGGCAAATGAACGGCTCGTGGATAACCAGGGATTTGGATATGAGGACCTCCAACTAGCTCTCAAAGTGTCCCTCGCTGCACAAGGCCTCGAAGTTCCATCCGCTCCTCCTCCTTCACTCCATGATATTTTGACATCTGTCCCTGGCCCCTCCGCACCATGTCATGCTCTCATCCCTTCTCCGCCATCTGATAATGATCCTCCTCCACCATCTCAACTACACTGCACCCCTTCAGCTACTCTTACTGTCCGTAAGCCTTTGAAGCAGCCACGTATAACGAACCAGCTTGATCCTGTGTGGGCACTTGACTTGCGTGCACGAGCTCAACAGGAGATTGATGAAGGCAGAATTGCGGAACGTCGCAAGGAAATGGAGCGTGCTGCGAAGCAACGCTTCGTCTTGAATTGGTTTGATGCTGATGATGAGCCCGTCATGATGCAATGGGTGTCAAACTGCCCATTCTTTCCGCAGTATCAGCTTTCTGACGACTCAATTCTCATTGAATCACTTGGGACAGATATCAGCAAGATTGATGTCTATGAGGAGCGCTATGCGCGGTGGATTCCTGCCCCACTTTCACATACATTCACGCTCACCACTGGTGGTCACATTTTCATCCGTCGACATGGTGTTACTCAGTGCGAGGGCTTTGATGAACTTTATAGGGCTTCGAAGCAATCTGTACGACCCCCTCACATGCGTTCCAACATGAAAGGCCAGCGTGATGCACTCCGTGCAACAGCAAAACAGTCGCATCGAACTGTCACTGCCGACTGTGACTCCGATCTCGAAATTCTTGAAGTCAAACCCCTCACCAATAAAGCCACTGGCAAACGCCGTAGGTATAGCACTCCTAGTGACGAACTTAATGCTCCCGATCCTTCCCGCCAACGTCTTCACTCGCAATCGCCTCCAGACAGAGACACAGATGTCGATATTGACTTTGCCAGCAGTGATGTCGAGATCATCAGGGATGTTGATTTTGCTGACCGTCTTGCGTTGTCATTGTCACCAACACCTCCACTGGACTTGGAACACAATTCAATGTCGCAATCTTTGTCACCATCAGCTTCATCTTCGTCAGCTCCACTTGTGGCACCATCTGTCATCTCCGTTCATGTTCCCATCTACCGCGCTGACAACAAACGAGAGGTCTGGCCCCATGGCATGTATACAGTGGACATGGCGACAGGCTTCCGCCAGCTTGACAATCCAATGTTACGTGGTACTCTACGCCAGGACCAGCTTTTCAAAACTATCTTTGGCGTTCCTTATGTAAAGGCTACATATCATCAAAACCATCGGACGTGGATTGACGCAAATCCAACAATCCGGGAAACTCACGAACGAGCAGGACGTAAGCCAGCTGGTCTCTGGAGAAGCTTTTTGTCTGCACACCGCATCACACGAGGCGAGCAAAGTAAGAAGTCCAAGAAGTCTCTATGAACATCACTACCTATCATTCCTTATCATTTAATCCTTTGTTTTGTCAAGTCTAGAGTTGTCTTTGTAGATTATAGAGCTTGCATTCATTGATTCGTTCACATACTACATGGATGAGCGTGATCTTTTGAGTGAAATAAAATGTTTTATAATAAACGTGGATGGTGGGGGAACTTTCCCTGGGAGTGTAATGAAGCGACAGTAACACGATTACGACGTAGTATCATTTCGTCAAGAAAAAAATCATACTTAATGGGAGTCATCTCTCGACAAATGTTGTGGAAGCTTCCAAACCAAACATTGGTCTGTTCCGCAATGGAAGAGTTAAAGTAGAATCCCCCTTCATCATCCAGCAACTCTGGATAGGCTCGCATGTCGCAGCGCTCCCGGCAGTATGTGTCACTGCCTTTATGTTTCGTCTTGTGATGGAAAGCATCGACGCACATACCCATACCACGGAAAAAATCAATGTTCCTGCTCTCTACTTCACGAAGTGCATTGCAGTTAGAATCGTAGATCATGTGCTGTGGCTTGCGAGCACGGGGCAATGAGAAGATCTTCTCCACTAGGATCTTGAACACTACGTCAGAACAGGGTCAAAGCAGGCAGAGACAATCAAAATATACCAGTACATTGGAGACCGCCTCATGGTGGTACATCGTCCCTCGTCCACTGATGATACCACAAGGTCGCACAATGAGCTGCTCATTGTTTGTGCGCTGTCGGCGGAATGTAGCCTTCACCTTTGTAGGTGCATCCTTGTTAGCGCAGGAGGATGACTCGGGTGCCGATGGTACTAGATCAGATATGCCTGTGGAGGTTGTCATAGATGCCTGTACAAGACGGACAGCTCCTGTCGCAATGTCATGCTCGAACCACTCATCCACATCTTGAACAGGAAGTATCTCGATATTGCCCAAGTCATGTTCAACTGCATTGGTAAGTGTAGCGATTTTCTTGCGCTGCGTCCTGCTCTTCCCGCTGCGAGAAGACGCAGTATTGGCGGCCTCCATCTTGACATGCATGGGATCATCGCAAGCCTTGCGAGACTTGCCTGTCTTGCTGTCATTGGCAACTGGACGTCCACAGCCCTCAACAGCACAGACAAGCTCGAGCTTCTTGTGCTCCAAACAGAACCTATGGCGGTTGCTCGTCAACGGACTCGTGCACCGTAGTACAGCACAACATGGGCGTCCAACTGTGACACCATCGGTAACAATGACTTCAGTACCACGTAGTGTGCCGTCAGGAGAATTAAAGACTCTCATGCATCCATAGCAGGCGTGGGGAAGCTCATGCTGGCCATGTATTATGATCTGCTCAGTGCGTGCGCGCATTGCCACAGAAAATCGATCCTTTTGATCCCCCATATGGGGTACACGGAGCTGCATGCCTCGTCGCTGGTGGTCATCGAGTAATGCAAGTATCACAAAGGCATCCCATACTTCTTCTGTCGTCAATGAGCTCTGGAACTGCCATGGTTTATTGTGATGCCCCGTTGTAGAGACTCATATTTGACTAGGCTTGTAGATACTGTTTGTTACCTTTCTTATGTTCGCATTTTTGATGCTTACATAATCATGCAATTCTTCACCTGCTACCACTCTGAGTCCCTAGGAGTGATTTGTGATATTTTCTCTCTCTGAGTTCTGAGCCTGGACCAGAAACCCTTTAGGGTCGGACATTGTCTATGCAGACATAGCAGCTAGGCAGTCAGACCCAACAGTTGTCAGCTGCACCCTCAGCTGACTTGTTGAACCTTCACCGTACTGACTCGAGCCTGTGCAATCTTGTATAGATGAGCGCAGTTTGTGGCAGAAACCCTGTGAAACAAAGCAATGCCATTAGCACAGCGGTTCAAGAGGAATGAAGGAGACCTACGCAATCTGCATGAGATCCGCCCACTGCATGGCCAATTCCAGTTCGACGAATTGATGTTCTGCGACCTGGATGTGCGACGGCATGCCACCATAGTACGTTCGAGTCTTGTCTGCAACAGCATAGTTATGATGGTAGTTTGTGTGACATACTGATAAAGAGTGAGTAGTATATCATCATGAACTCAACAGGATCCTTACCTTGGCATTTCAAATGTACTGACCATGCATGATGGGCACCGTTTGCATGTGTGAAGATTACAACACACCGCTGTTCTTCCTGCTTGAGTAACGCACTCAGCGCCTGAGCAGCACATTCTGAATTAATGCACGTCTTGACCGGAGGGTACAGAACACGCGCTGCTATACCAGACATCAAATCATGATCATGAGCATTGGCACATACAGAAGCTTACTGAGGCCGAGATGATGACCATGAATCTGAAAGGCATCCTCCTCATCAGCTTGTTCCTCAACAGTGCCAGGCAATGTCTACGCAAGATGCTTCACGATGGCCCACAGATAATGTACCGCATCAGATGATAATGTGAATGATTGGGTAAGAAAGGTAATGATTGCTGGTGGTAGCGTATCGGGAGCAACGTTCAGCGGCACTGTGCGAGGCTGTGGCAGGGAGATGTCATCCTTGAGCAGGTGTGTACGACGGATGAAGCGAGTAAGGTCGAGAAGTGACATCCGTGCAAGCTCATGGTGTGTTTTTAAGGCAGCAAAGAGGGTGGCAATGTCCATTGACTGGTCAGTTGGTGGGCACAACTTTGTTGGTGGTGGAGCGCTAGGTAGTGAGGAGAGACAAGTCATGGGGGGTAATGAGGTGGCGGACGAGGAAGGCGGCGTGCAAATAAGAGAGGGTGGCGAAACCAGATCATAGGTGTGAGCGCGCCGACCTACAGCACTACCCACACCTCCCTGGTTCAATGAGGTGGCGGACAACAAGGAAGGCGGAGAGCAAACGAGAGGGGAGTGTACCATGAAGTATCACTCGTGGAATTGTATGGAGACGGCGGGCAAACGAGAGAGGCGGCGGGATAAGACAATGACGAGTGATGTAAGAAGGCGGGCAGACATACCTTTGGGGCGGCTGACAGACCTCCTCCGGTAACTCCCGGGCAACACTGACGCAGACTTGAACACAGACCCAGACACAGACCTGCACCCAGAGTCTGTGCAGACCCAACACAGACTTCCCAATACCCTGACTTTCTGCTTCAAGGCGGAGGAGACGCCCAAACTACTGCCGGCATCGACCGTATTCGCAAGGTGAAATGTTGTCCCTTGCAAGGTTTCCAATTGATTATGCTTCACAGGGCAGTGGTAGCAATCTGCTGGCATGCTGGCATTGCAAACGTCAACTGTTCAAAGGACAATTCATGATACCAATATTCAGCATATAAAGTGAGGTGTCCTCCTACTGTCTCCTTCAGATTTATTCAAACCTCAATTACATCCTCACAAGCAATGCGTTTCTCCTTTGTCCTCGGTGTCGTTGCTACTTTGGCAGTATCAATCTCTGCCTCTGAGGAAACATGTCCTGTCACTTGCACATACGATTCAGACTGCAAAGTCACAGGCTGTGGCTCGGACCCTGCATGCGTGAGTGGTTTGTATCCGTGGACTTAGCCACATGACTCACTGGCGTATAGGTCGCCTCAGAATGCCACTGGGGTTAGTGCACGCATAGTGTGTTGTGCATCTGCTTTCACGCTCTAGTGCTGTAGTGCTGTATGGTTGGTGGTGAGAGATGTGGAGCCTTGATCGGATGTTTGACCATTTGGGGGTGGGATTTCAAGTACTTTGGTGGGGGAGGCAGCAAGATGGAGTACTGAATATTAATGCCCAAACGCTCCGGTTTTCAGGTTCCGTTGACTTACCACGTGACCAAGTCGAGTTGCAAATATATATTTATTATTATCTGAGTCACAGCTCAACGTTCAACACAACCACCACACTCGAAATATCAACAAGTTTTCTGCGCATCTGGCGGGCAGATTAGGACAGAATATATACCTGGATACCAGGCATGCAAATGCTATCGAGGTTACTCGATGGCCGGAAGTTTGCATGCATAATGGCATATGCATATTGAAGACTCGACATCGCCACTACTAGTCCACCCCCTCGATTCATCGTCGATCCTTTCTGCCTGTTATAATATGTGTCGCCGTAGCTTCAAGGAGTGTTGATTTTGAGGCGCTGATGACTTGAACATGATCAGGTTTGATGAAATTTTTACAAGCTCTATCTTTCCCTCGTGTCGAACACTCGAGTCTCGACCATTACTTGCCACAGGCCAGTTCACTCACATTCTCACTACGCTGTCGATATGGGTTTTACAATATGCACCTCGCTCAGCTATTCTTTATCGTCTTGCCATTACTCAACTCCTTCAAGTGCTACAGGTCATTTCAAGTTCATCGATTGGGGATTTATCACTCTGTCGCCTCGGTGGGCACTCCCGTGATATTAAGATGATATCGGAGGAGAAGATTTACCTGTTTGCTCGAGTCTTCTCGTCTACAGGACTGGAAGTTGGCGCAGAGCCTTCCCCCCCTTGAGACGATTTTTACGCAGCATCATCCATGAGGGATTTGGCACCCAACCTGAATTCTTTCAAACACACGAGATAGTGGTGTTTCAGTGGGCACCGATCCCTCCCTTTCGTGATTAAACACTGAGCTAGAAAGCTGGTGAGCTGCTCATCAAACATACAGGTGTTCTGACTATGCTCGCCCAGTTAGCGTCCATAGTTCCACCAGAGATTCCCGAATATGATTTCTTTTCTACCAGATTTGCCTATCAACTCTCGTACCGCCCGACTTCAGCGACAGCTACGGAAACTATCGGTAGGCTTTCATAGAGTACGTCTGGGCCTGGTTGCAAATTGCCGGGCGAAATAATGCGAGGATCACGACAGTTGATAATAGAATATGGTACCGGCACAGGTGGGACCCCCCTTCAGTACGAATCAGTCTTGTCTTTACTCGAAAACTGACCTTGCGAAATAGTGTTGCGTTTTTAAATCTACCATCCCTGCTATGACACTCAAATCTCCCATCCATGCGCAAGCCATACTTAGACCGTATTTGTCGCACCTCAAGTCTTTCAATGCTTAGGATGGATCACACATGTGTATCTAGAACATGTTCACTACTTATTGATGCCTGAAATGCCATTCAGACGTCGAGCTACATCTCTCTTATAGCGTGCACTAGAAGTGTGCTCCTGGACTTATCGCGACTTTGAGTCCAAACTGAACCAACTCAAACTCGTGGAGATGGGAACTAAAGTGTCGAAGGAGATCGACAGTAGGTTTGACCCCCGAATTCTAAATGATCTAACCTGATGTTCTGTCAAGATCCGCAAAGCCAGGTTCTGTTCCTCAACTCCATACTTTTCCGGATCGATGCCGAGACATCACAGGAGGCATATGTGCTGTTGCTTGCAAATATTGCATACAAAGCTAATGTACGGTGTTTTAGAGGGTACCAAGACGGATATGGATACTGCCTGGAAAACACTCAATCGACTGGAAGGAGTTGACACTGCCGTCAATGCTTCTTATTACAAAGTTGCCGCTGACTACTATAAGGCGAGAATTTTCGAGAATGCTACAGTTCACCTCGTTGACTTGCCGAAAACAGGCCAAAGCAGAATATGCGCCGTATTATAAACATTCGCTGCTGTATCTGGCATGTGTCGATGTAGCAACAGACCGTACTTCAGAAGAACGTTCGCTGCGCGCACACGACCTTGGCATTTCGGCATTTCTCGGCGACACTATCTATAATTTATGGGAGCCTGGGTAAGCAGATACGTGAACTCGAAACATCCACTTTCGTCGGTCACAGCTTGAGGATGATCGCTGACTGACTTCATCAATGTTAGTTGATGCACCCAATACTCGACGTGCTGGACAACACGCAGTATGATTGGATCAAGAAGCTGTTGTCCAACAATTTAACGGGGGCGGCGTTGGCAAATTCGAAGCACTGGTACCGCTATTTCCGCAGGAGGTACGTGCATGTTGTTGCGAAGACTCGCGCCGAGTCGAGCCGAAAATCTGACAAATGAGCTCTGCCACAGCCGATTCTGGAAGAGAACAACCCCTTCCTTCGACAGAAGATATGTTTGATGGCGCTGATCGAATCAGTGTTCAAACGGAATGTGAATGACCGAATGATGTCTTTGCAGATTATCGCCGAGGAGTCGCGACTTCCAGTAGATGAAGTAGAACACCTCATCATGAAAGCACTGGGCCAAGGCTCAATCATATGACTTTGGTGGGAACGGAACTGTCAATAGCAAGGCACCATCCAGTGCCAGCACTGCAAACACCGTTGCATCGTCCTGTCTTGCGAGTACGTCTGTCCCCACTCTCCCTGCTGCTATTCGTCTTGGATCAGAGATAGCTGGAAATGAACTCAAGATTCCCATGTCCAATATCAGCGAGACAATAACTGTCATGCCCGGTGATTCCATCCATGTGAAGAAGGATTTCTTCAGTGACAAGAAGGCATATCTGCTGGTGGGAGGACTCGGCAGCCTTGGACTTCAAATTGCCCAGTGGATGTACAAGGTCAGGATCTTCCTCTTCGCCTTGATCGTGCTAACCTGACTATTAAAATGGGGTTCGGGAAATTGTTCTGACCTCTCGGACCTGGCGCGCTTGGATTCAGCGCAGGGGAGATATTGTATCTCAGCGCATCATCGCATATCTCGAGAGCCTGTCTGATTTGAATCTGCGCATCGAGGCAATCGATGTCCTCTGCGAGTCTGGCACGAACGCGTTGGCGCAACAACTATTGCTGTGCGAATCTATCCTCGTTAGCCAGCGCTAAAGTGACTGCCCTTGGGAAAATCATAAATGGTCCCTCAACGCGAACCATTCATGTGTGATAATTCCCACAGCTACAACATCAAGTACTCACGTGTTCACTGATGCTATGCATAGTAATACGCGGTTGCGCCCTTCAAAAAGGAACAGAATGAAAAGATGATATCCCCCCAACTGTACAATGATCCTCTTACTCTACGCTGTCCTCTTCTGCGTTCCGTTTGTTCGCGCTTCACTCCCAAGTCTAAATGATACCAGTATCCATACACTCGCGCCTGTTCACCCTCCAATACCAGAACCTTGTGGGACATTCTCTGGAGCTGTGGCTTAACTTTGTTTGCCTGTACATGGACTGCCGTACATCCGAACATTCCGAGTGTTAACGATGGGATGGTTCGCATTACTTTTGATCGTCTATGCCTCATGATTATGGCGTTGTTCGCCCCTGAAATCATGATCACCTGGGCCGTATCTCAGTTTTTCCTTGCTCGACGAGCTGCAAAGGATTTCGATGATGCCTTTGGTGAGTCACGATAATCAGTTCAAGCATGAAGAAACCAACATGAACCAGACACCTTGACAGAATGGACACTGACGCACGGGTTCTTCGCATGTATGGGTGGATTCGTGCTGTACGTTGATGGCGAGCCGAGGGCCGCTCTCGATCCCAACGAACTCCTGAGTCTTGTTAGCAGGGGATCTGTAGAGATGCCTACCATCACAGAGGCAGAAATAAAAGACCGAAGCAAGGGTGATGGGATATCCAAATGCGTCGCTATTCTTCAGCTGGTGTGGTTCATCATCCAGCTCATCGCCCGCTACGCCCAAGGCCTCCCGGTAACATTACTTGAAATCGACACACTGGGTGTAGCCGCTTTGGCCTGCATTGCCTATGGCTTCTGGTGGAAGAAGCCGAAGGACATAGGACGTCCTTACATTGTCCATTGGAACTCAGAGGTAACTGCCCCTGAGCCAGGCAGCTACGAGTATGTCATCAATATTACTAGCAGAGCTTGTTCTGATCTGCCTGCATTCAAGGATGTTTAAATTACATCAATCAAATGTGTTTTCAATATTTTCCGATGACGATGATATCAAACTCGACAGTCTCGATCGGATCAGCTTATGGATCGCGCTATGTGTCAGTGGAATGATTTTTGGAGGGATACATTGTCTGGGCTGGAATTACTTTTTTTTTCAGGCACACCAAGAGCTGATATTGTGGCGTGTGGCTTCCGTTGGGATGGTATGCTCACCGCTAATGTGTGTTATGTTTTTACCATTGGTTGGCACAGAACTGAACCCAAGATGGGTATTCGAACTAGTAATGAGGGCACTTGTACTCGCATCATGGGTCATCTCTATTTTTTACCTTTTTTCACGTATTACAATATTTGTACTTATGTTCCTGAGCTTACGATCATTACCTCCGGGTGCATACGATATAGTGGCTTGGACCAAGTTTATCCCACATGTAACTTTGTAGTTTCATAACAACTTGCCAGAGTCTATTGACCGCCAAAGCGCGAGTATGACTGGCTCGAACCAAATATTTAACAGGCAGCTGTTCCACTTACATACAACACGAGCAACCCACATGGACCACCGTGCGTGCGTGCATGCCATCGAGCGCACGTCCAGATCTGCAGAAAAGAGTAGTGCATCCGATGAGTATAGGATATGTGGCATCCACGTCAGGTCTTGGCCTTTGCGAGTCGTCGGACTTGGCCAAGGGCTAGCTAGACGAGTCCATCACCATAAGCTTCCAACGTATATAATAGCTAGTATAAAGGAATGCCTACTTCACCTCAACATGATATTCATGATATTTGCTATAATAAACACTGATTTTTAATAGCTACGGGTAGCTTAATGGCTTCCGTCCTAAACCAATACTACCATCGCAAGTATACCGCTTTGATCCGTCCACCGGGCAGGTCAGAGTTGTCGCCGATCAGTTCGTGCATCCAAATGGTATCGCATTCAGCGCCGACGGAAAAATTGCATCTGTGTGAGTCTTCAGTAATTTGATCGCATTTCGGTGTGTGGATGAAGTGACGATGGCGTATCAGTACCGATACTGGTGTTTCTGGAGGCTTCCTCGGAACGAATCAGACTTTCCCGGCCACGATGTGAGTTTCTTACACGATAATGATTGCAACGAGATTCTGAAGCAAATCATATAGCTACCAGTTCGATGTCGATCCACAGACGCAGTCGTTCATGAACCGAGGAGTGTTCGCATACTCTGATTCCGGTGTTCCCGACGGGATTCAGCTTGATACTATGGGAAACGTTTATTCAGGTTGCGGCGAGGCTACTCATGTCTGGAATGCCGAAGGGACACTTGTTGGGAAGTTCTATCTTAACAGCACCACGGCTCAGATGATTTTCACGAAGTCTGGTCTCGTTATTTTGGACGAAGAGGCGGTATATCTGGCCAATATTCAAGCTCAGGGATTGGATCTTACCACGTTGTAGATTTACTGCGTAACCGCTATGTAGCACGTTACATACAACTATCTTTACAGGACAATCTATCGTGACACTCGATGTTTGCCTACGTTTGCGCCCCAAGTACGGTTGCCGATGGGTATCAGGTTACTTTAGCGAAAATTTAATTTTAGCGTGAGATCTACGATCGGAAATGTAGTTTAGCGCAGCCAATAGGACTTTCGTTCTCCTTCGTCATCGTTTTCTTTCACCCCGTACGGATGTATGTCAGCGAGGGTGAAGATGAAACCGAGGATAGCTATTATACACGCCATCCACCAAACCCAAGTGAACGAAACAACACAAAGGTGGTTGCAAGTCTTTCATGCAACATTGCAGCGTGAATGCAACTCAGCCTCAAGCTTAATGGATAAACAGGGATTTCAATAATTGTCCAAATGGAAGGTCCACAATCCACATCATCATAGGCCACAATGTCGGTCCACAAGTCACGGGGGTACTTAAGTGTCTCTGACTCTATGATTCGCAATACTACCACTTTCTTACTGCACCATGCCTGCAACTCGGACACGCTCATCCAGCCAACACCGCTCTCGTCATGCAGCAGAAAGACACATACCACCCACACGAAATCTGCCTGGTCACCTTTCGTTGCCAAACTTAGACGTTCCTGAAGTCATCGTTCTCTCTTCAGATGGCGAGAATGCCCGGCCAAGCGAAATTGGTTCATCAAGATCCAAAAAGCATACCATCAAGAAGCCCAAATTTCCGATCCGTGAGGTCCTGGAGATATCTTCATCAGATGAAGAGCCAGCACTTCCCAAGGCGCCGGGAAACGATGGCTCTTCTTGGCAGCGGGAGAATTCAAAATTGAAACAGGTGCGTCTCCCATTATCAGAATTTCAATTCGATACTGACGGCAGACCGTTAGATAAACGAGCACCTAGAGAGCCCTTGTCCATCCATCTACAATGAAGCCTGCTCGATCGTACATTCAATGAGGATTGCTGGATTCGTCAACCAACCGAACTTATTAGTAGAGGGACTATTCATCGCTGGCGCTGCTCGACTGCAATATACCCGGACTGTGGCACTAATCATACATGAAGTCCTCATAGAACTCAATTTGACCGACTGGCGGGTCATGCATGCTATGCGCGTGTACCTCTATAATTTTGCGACGTCGCCTTTACTTAGGGCTTTCCATAATGTATGTCGATCTCTCGTGCCCAATTTTTCAAGTTGATCACTAAACTACTTCAAAGTGTTCGGGCGATTTCAAGTTTGTATTCAATGAACACCAACGTGAACGATACACACGAGGCTCTTCGAGACGAACAATTCAATGCAGCAGCTTTATTTGGCGATCTTGTTGGTACGTGGTCCTTTCCGTGTTTTCTCATACTCCTCAACTCATTTTAATTCAGGATGCTACCAAGTTGGGCGACATACTGGCTTGTGTTATATTCGCGCATCTGATGCACTCTCCTTACATGTAAGTTCTCATGTTCACTCGCTTTCTGCATACCAACCCTTCTGCTCTAGTCTTTCTGACTGCGGACACTGTTACTGCGAGGGATGCCTCAAAGGCTGGTTGGACGAAACACTCACTAAACATATTCGCGCACACCCCACATACGACGCGAACCGCAAACTCGTTCTTCCGAATTTTCCTCAAGTTCTTCAAAGCATTGGTCCTCATCTCTCATATCCGATTCAGATGCAACTGCTGGCAGTGTGCGATGCTTCTCGACGACAACAGCTGGAGTATACCTGCCCAGGATGTCGGTAGGAGATCACGAAGAAACCAGTTGTTAGTTTTGTAGTCAGGGACATGGTTTTCCTCGTCGGGAGCGCCCTTGGACAACCCGACACTCACAGGGAGTCTTCGGGCAGCGAGCAGGTCCATTTGACGCCTTTTCCCCCAAATAATCAGCTGTATGCTTCATACTTCTACGTTATTTGTATACTCTTATGATACATGTATACCATGAACTAATCTAGGGTACACCACTTGCACTGTATGTAATACGAGACGAGACACAATGCCAACAAGGCAATATGATTATTGTCATTTGATCAATACATCGAGACGGGTCAGAAAGGAATACAGCTCCTTTTTTTGGTTTTGGTTTACTTCCGGTTTCTTCGGGTTTGCTGGTACAGGCCCCTCAATGATTTCGGCCTAGCCGTCATCAGCCACAGAAGCCGAAGCCTTGCGTTTGCGCCCTGCCGAGAAAGTGAAAGCATTACCTTGCGAGGCAAGGTCACGTTCGTTTCGTGAATTCAACGCACGTTCCGATTTTCCTGATGGACGATTCGGTCAAAGTCATTGCAAAACGATGATGCAGATAGTAGTACAAAATAAGAGCGGACACGAAAGATCAGCAAACAGAAAGATAAGTTGACATGAGAAACGAACATGAATCCTACTACACAAGATATCTGAAACTAGTCATGGGCCTGTCAATGCTCTCGTTATCCCTCCCATCCCGCTCCTTCCTTGCGATCTGTTCGTTTAGATGTTTCAGGTGTATATGTATCCCACCACATATGGCCGTTGAAACACCAAGTGCTGCGATGCAGACGGCATAGGAATACCGATATGTCGGGCCCCATTGAGTCTGCCAGGCGTACCTATAAGATATGGGTAAATATTTGCGGATAGTAAGCGAGAGACAGCATCGAATGACACTCACGATCCAGAAATATTTCCTGCTTGCGCCAGTGCATTAACTAATGCAACAGCAACAGCTCGCTTCGCGGGTTCCCCCGTAAAAGTGTTGTTGACCCAGCCCCAGAACACCATGTAACCAGCGTTGACTTGAGCCATCAGGAACCTGCACGTCTTTGAGTACAAGGACAGCACATACAAGCACATGAACCATTTACAGCGAAACATAACGTGCAGCCGTGTTCATCGTGCAGATAGATATGACGAATCCAAGTATTGTGACTGCATTGGACGCAGCAATGTATATGAAGCGCTTTTGCTTCTTGTCAGAGTACCTGTTCGTCAGTGAGACACAGCTCTCTGATCACACTGGTTTACCCACCTCGAAAGAGCAAACGAACCGATCGTAGATAATACCCATGGTGGAGCGCAGAGCAACAATGTTATAGTCGTGTTATATCCCATTGTTGCGCTGAGCGTCGGGAAGTAAGCGAAGAATGACTGCCCTAAAAGCTGGGCAATGTATGCGGCTACAAATCCCCACACCTTCCAATCGGACAAAGCATCCCACAGTCCTTGCGTGCTCGTCCTTTCCTTGTTCTCAGCCCTACCATGACTATCTTTCGCAAGGCGAGACACGGCAAGTTCTCTTTCCTCCGGAGTGAGCCATCTCGTGTTGTGGGGAAAATCGGGAAGTATGAACAGCGCGCAAATTGCAACGAACATCGTCATGCCACCCTCGATGAAAAATAACCACCTATAGATCGTTCAGATATAATTAAGCAAGAGAAACAACTATTCCTCACCTCCATGCAGCATGACCAAGTTTCCCCTGCATGCCTTCGAGTATGCCAGACGCAATCAGGGATCCGAAAGCATTGCTGATCGGAATTCCACAGGAAACGACGGTCACTCTCAAAGCAAGCTCGTCCTGCTTGTACCACCGAGATACAAGAAACAAGCTCCCAGGATAAAAGGGTCCCTCTGCAAAGCCAAGAAAGAAACGGGCGAGAACGGCCCCCGTAAAGCTTATTTAACACTGTCAGAAACTATATAGCGTAACATGAAGCGAGAAGGTGTACTTCGTTGTGGTCCCTAGGTACTGTTAGTGTTCGTTTCCGTGAAGGGTCGATGTCAACAAACCTGTCAACGCTGATATTGCACCCCATACAAGCATACAAGACGGAAGAAAGATAGAAGGTCTCCCTAGCCAGAACAAAAACATATTTCTGAAAGAATGATAAGATTGACTTATCCCCCGATGACGGACGCAACTCACGCTGGTACTTGCATAGTGGTATATCCGACAAACAGGATCGACAAGACCGTGGCGTATTGTTGGCCCACAAGGTGCAGATCCTGCTCAAAACCTTGTAACCGAGCATTACTGTTGACGCGTGAGATGAAAAAAATCATGACAACACGTTCACGCACGAAATATTCGTTCTGTCGATCTAGTCATGGAGGCACAGTCACTAAGCGGCCATATACCAACGTTAAATCGGACTCACGTAGTTGAGAGTATAGATCACTATGATTATGGACATGCGCCAATCCAGTTTCCTGACCAATTTTCGTTCAAGATCATCGCGGGCACAAGCTGTATGGATGGATGAACCAGTGGGGGGCACATCGAAGTCGCCGATCGCGCTTATGGTATCACCTGTCTTTACGTCGTGAATTGACATCGTCTCCGCAGGTAAGAACGCAGTCGGAAGGCCAGGTAACTAGGATCTTTTATCTCTCCAAGTCCAGCCATTAAAGTAAGCCGTTTTTATCACACAGATAGTCAGGTGAGTCTAGGCGGTGGTGCAGATGATCATCTTGCTGCGAGGGCGCCAAAGGTATAATTATCTAAGGAGATGCAGCATCGTCCAGCGTGAGAAGGATTCTATGACCACCCATCATGCACATGCGCGGAAAGGATTACAGTTACAGTTTACAACCAATTGCATATATCTTACCTTAGATCACCGCGAACGTGCGTGATTATGTGTCGTCCCGCAACTCCCGCGCCTTCAGTGAGCTTTTTCCCATTTGATCTATAGATAGTAGCTGAAGTAGGACGAGCTGGTTCATGTGTAGGCGCAGAGTCGAGGCAGAGAGAGCTTAGACGAGACAATTTGAATTTGAATAATTTAATATTTGGTCACATGCGCGTCACGAACAGCTACGCCGTGACCTATTTTTTTAATCAGCTTCGTCTCATCTAAATTGTCTTTCTGTCCTCCTTATGCTATTATGACTACCGGACTCTTTGACAGACGATGGTCGAAAGATTTAAATGTCTTAAGTTGTCGACTTCGCGGGAAAACGACTCGGAAGTGAATGACGGTGGTCGGACGACTCGGACCTCATCTGAGTCGGTGAAGAACAAAGGCTGCTCTGGAGTTTGGATGAAATCAAGACCACCCACCCACTGGCTCTGCAGAATCGGATTGCGTCACAAAATTCAGAACGAGCACGGGCACCAATCTGGGTACTAGTCTGGCTGGCGGAAGACATTGTGTTTAGTTACTTTGGCTCCCCTATCCAGACCCGTACCTTCGCTATAGGACAATACTTGTGTTTGTCAGCCTGGCACGTCATCGTGGAAACATATAAGGGGGCAAGCTGATCAACGTAGAAATTTCCACCTCTCATTTCTCTTACCAACAATGTCTACAGTCTCTGCAGAACTCGTGTACTTTGCTCCACCCTCTGACGGGTCCCGCCCATTCACCAGTATCAATCCTGATTCGACGACAGGCCAGCGTGCGCGTAATTGGGAGCCAGAGGTGCATATCGTCAAGATTGAGAACGTCAGGGGCAAAGAAAGTGACTACACCTTGGACACTGCTGGCTTTCAATACGCAACGAAACCCTCGAAACACAGTTCTTTTAACAATGATGACGAGATCAGAGGAGAATATTATCCAGAGAGTATTGAATTCCTCAAGGATGTCACGGGCGCGAGCAAAGTCGTTCTTTTTGATCACAGTGCGTGTGGAATGGGCGCAATACCTTGATATCTGATTTTTGATGGATCTTAGCGGTCAGACGCCACCGCCCTGGAGACGCAGAAACAGATGAAAGCAAGCGTCAGCCCGTCAATCAGGTTCATGTAGACCAAACACCCGAGTCGGCTACCGCTCGTGTGCATCGCCATCTACCTGCCGGCGAAGCGGAGAAACTTGTCAAAAAGCGTTTCCAAATTATCAATCTTTGGCGACCAATTTCCCACCCCGCAATCGACCATCCATTGGCAATGTGCGATTACAGGTCTGTCGATGTGAAGAAAGATCTCGTTCCTGTCACATTGGTCTATCCAGATCGTGAGGGTGAGACTTTTGGGGTTAAATTCAACCCGACACACAGGTGGAAGTATGAACGAGGGATGAAATTGGATGAGGTAGTCTTGATTAAATGGTACGCTTATGATATTCTGGTCGGTGATGATGCGCTTACCTTGGTGTAGTTACGATTCAGCCAAGGACGACAACATTGCTAAATTTACTCCGCACACTGGGTTCAAGGATCCCTCAGCAACGCAGGGAGCGCCGCTCAGAGAGTCCATTGAGGTTAGAGCGCTAGTTTTCTATGAGTAGAGGGCGTGTCGTCACTATGATGTCATCATGCTCTCTCGCAATTTCTTGCTTTGTTTCGCATTCCTATTTGTTTGCAGGTCAAGGAATGGTGTCACCGAAGCAGAATGAATAGCCATATACTATGAGGCCCAGTCAAAACCCAACACGACGAGAACAAGGGAGATGTGATAATTTAGTAATTACATAATGCAAAAAATGATGTAAGCGGTCATAGCAGGGAGGTCTACCACACCCAGTAATTGATCGGGATGATTTCGATTCCCTCTCTCGTCAGGATAGAAAAAATGGTATATATCACTTTTTCTATCCTGACGAGAAAGGTGCACTCCAGCTCTCGAAGCACTCACAAAAACCATAGTATGGGCGGATTTGCAAGAGTGCAATAACTTCTTTAGGCCATAGGAGTTAACTTGAAGGAGTTGGGTCTGGAGAAATAATTTTTCAGAGGGTATCCATATGTCAAATGCTAAGTAAATGAGTCAATGAGTTTATTAAGGTCTATGGACAAGTACAGTCTACGACGCCTAATTCTGTTAGGACAGAAAGAGGCGCTGTTAGAAGATCAACTATCACAACGAGTTTGAAACATACCTAAGTTAAACCAACAGCTGAAGTGCTGATGCGCAGGTTTGACGCTGTTTGACGCGGCACTGATGAAGCATAAGTGTGACGCGGCACAATTTCATTGACGCGCCTGTGACGTGGCATGAATAAATTTTGACGCAGCCGTGACGAGGCATTGACGCGGCACAATTCGGTTGACGCGCCTGTGACGCGGCAGTGACGCGGAGATGGTCGCCTGCACCTTGGGATTTGTTACAGTGCCGTGTCAATTTCACCTGGCCCTTACATAAGTGAAATGTGAAAAAACAAGAGAAAGCATACATCTAAGGGATCACGAGATTGATCCTTCCGACCAGAACGTACTGCATTCATGCGAGGAGAGAAGCGAAGGAGTGTGGTGAGTTGACGGAAAGAGGGTTGCTCCTAAACATTTGTAGACGGAGGCCTTGGCACTATAGGAATCGTGGATATTGGTGGTTTGCAGTGCCCAGCAGGATGCAGCTGCAATGATATCAATGTGTAAGTGGTGTGATGAGAAGATGAGATGCGCACATGGAGTAGATGATCGAGATTTGACTTTGTGCGTGCAATTTCTGTAATGGAATGTTAGCACACAAACAGATTACATGTTTTGGGAGAATGCATACACGGGCCTGAGCAAGGACTTTTGGGGGAGTATTGCAAATGCAAATCTTGCAGTCATCTGTGGCGTATATCGTGTAAGCTAGTTGGCGTGAGTCGGGTGAGAGGACAAGTCTAGAGTCTCTCTGGGCCTCAGTTTCCGTCAGGGTGATCGTGATATTTCTTGATGAGTTTCAGAGCCTCAAACAGAATGGCATGGGTCCGGAAGCAAACTTCCATGAGGGTATAAAATTGGTGTATAATTCGGCATCGGCATTGGCACTCTCCACGTCGAGATAGACATCCACTCTACGCTTTAAGAGGGGGGAAGGTAGTGTCATCTACGAGTCTAAGTGTCTGTCTTGTGGTCATCGAATACATTGACGGCCAAGACAATAGCTGATCCTGAGCTCGACACGATTAACTGATAAAAGTAAAAGCAGGCGACACAGGGAAAAGTAGAGAAAGAGGAGGCTAGTGAGATACTCCATGAAGAAGGAATAATGTTGGCAGTGTTTACGTCTTAGCTTCAACACCCACCGTGACTGAAACAATCACACGTGCATGTCCGAAAAGGAAACACTGGCACACTGAAGACTCCGAGTGCGAGTACGTGATCCTTGAGTCGGTACTGTATGTCCTTGGATTCACTCACCCACTATCAAACGATCACGAGACAATATACTGTTCTGAAGCTGCTAGAATCGCCTTTCAGCGACGAAGACTCGACACACTACAAGCTGAAGATGATGAGGTACTTAAGTCGAACTTCAAGTTGGCGATTCGGATAATATGGTCCTGCGTGAATGCAGATCAGAGTCCTCAGCGAAGACATCTTGGACAACAATCGATCAGTGGAGAAGCTGGCTTGACCACAGAACTGAAAATATGAAAGATACAACGCCAGCAATAACTGAAATACCCCTCTAGTGTTTTAAAAAAAATCTTCGAGCTCGCTCCAAGTTCGTCACACTGGCGGCTTCGCCTCGGTCTTCATCCCATGTTACCAAGTTCCAACAGAGCCCCACTAAACCAGCGTATTCTGATCGCATACCACTCATCTCATTTGAAAATGGATTTCTCCCAGTCGGCTCTGCACTCGTGTCTTTCATCGATAATCGTCGCGCAGGTGAGCACTTCCCAATCTTTTGTGGTGGACATATTTCGCTGAAAAGCCCATTAGACATGGTTGCAGCTTGTGGAGAAACCACTGCTAATGTCAGGAATTGAAATTTCTGGCTTGCGAGAATAGCAGAGGGTGTCTGAGTCTCTACTTGATGCTCGAAAGCTGAGGGTTTGATAGGGCGCGCAGCATTCTCGGCCATCTGGCAGCGGCTTGACGCTTCGCTATCGAAGGTCTATCTTACATCAAGGTCTGTATTTAATATGATGCCTTGAAGCAGGTACGGGTGACTGCGTCAGTGCCACGTCAAATCCATCCCTGCGCGTCAGCACTTCGACTTGTGTCACACTTAGGTATATTTTCAAATTCATCAAAACAATAGATTTTCTGACAGTGTCTTCTAGATTATCCATAGGCAGCAATAAACTCATTCACTAGGCACTCTAAGGGTTGCAACTTTGAACGCTTGCACTGGCATATCAGTACTTCAGTGGCCGTGTCGTGGCCCCACGTCAAAATAGCTATTAGCATGCCTCGACGGGTTACTACCTCACATAGGTTTGTTGCACTCAATACGCGGTCCCTACTCCATATTACAAGCTGAATCCAATGGTCCTTGTTATCTTGTTCCGCATCAAGCACCGCCCGTAGACGTTAATTTCTTCGCAAGGTAGATTTTATTAGGTGGTGATGTGCTCGTCACTGATCCTGCTTCGGTAGGCGATATCTTGTCCCACGCCAAATTGCAATAGACCTTGCTTCACAAAGTAGCTGGCTATCGGCCAGTTGAATTGCGGGTATATCAGTCCGAAAGAGGATGCTAGGTGGACTGAGGCCTCCTACATAAAGAACAGTATGAGACAACTGGGCATCTTCCTCTCCCCTTCAGATTTATCTGAGCTAGTATCGCATCCTCACAAACAATGTGTCTCGCCTCCATTCTCGTCGCTGTTGCTGCCGTCAACTTGGTTTCTGCCGCTGGCGATGCTTGTCCTTCGTTTTGCCTTCATGCACGGCAGTGCACCTGCCCGAACAAAGGGTATCCACATTGTGTGAGTATGAGCAGTTAGTATTTAGCCAGTAACTCACTGGGGTGGTAGATACTCTTACTTTGCTCCTACTACTAGGCTACGGGTAGTGCGGGGTAGTCTTCCTGATTGGCAGATTTGAAAGTCTAGAACTGCAAAGGCACAACCGGGTCATAGAAGTGTAGATAGAAGTTTCTACCATCGGGCTTCAATATTTTCTTGGCGCTCTACCAAGTGTTTATAAATCGCCACTCATCTGTAAAGTTCCCTTGATTTTTTTTTCTGATCAAAGTAAACTGGTATTCATTGCGCAAGACTCATGATATCCTACAAATATGGCCATCTAACCCGCCGCCACATATTTTTAACCTTCCCCTTACCTGTTTTTCTTTTTCAAACAGTCTTTTTCTAGACTCGTAACCAGTCTCAAGATATTTCTATGCACAAATTCCAGACCTTATTCCCCCAGCGCCAATACAGCTGTAACTTGTCACTATGACATTACTGACACGACAAGTAAGAAGTGGGCTCACCTTTTCCTCTTAAGTACAAGTGAAGTACCCGTTAGGAGGACCTCTGTCGACGACGGTACAGCACTCTACACAGGTACAATTTTGAATGACCTCAACTTTGTTGTGTGCTGAGCAGTAAAACAAAAATGAATAGCCGTTGTTATAACCCACGTATCGTCCGCACTCATATTTGTCTGCAAGCACCCGTAAGTTCGCGGTCTGAGATCAAAATACGGGTATGCTGAAAATATTCACTGGTTTGGGCACATGTTTCTGGATAGCCGTTGGAGCTTGTAGCTGTAACGATGCCTGGCAGCATTGCGACAGACATAATCATGCTTATGAGTGAGATGGACTTCATTGTTGCACTGTAAGATGGGACTGGATGTTCTTTGCTATTGAATTGAAAGTTATCGCTTCGCTTTTATACACAGCCTGAAGCAGTGAGGGGTCAGCCCAAAAAATGCATTTGTTGTGCGTTTGAATAAACCACAATACCCTGTAGGTATAATGTATCAATACCTAGTATTGTAGAAGGCTGATGTTATATCAGAGTCTGTGGTCCATAGACCATGATGTTGTATNTGGACAAGGACGGCAGGAGAGATAGGGTAGCTCATGGCACACTGTTGGCGAACGAACTTGTGCTCACCCTCAATGCAGTTCGAGTCCGTATGCTGTGTGAGTTACTGGAGGCGTGACACGAGTTGGACGCTATGGTGGACATGTTCATATTCCTGTGTAAGTAGGCTCCTGTCGCTCGTTTATGGGCTCGGTTGCCTTAGTAGTGATTGCGACTTGTAGCGTAACTGCGGAATAGTCAATTCATAAGGTTGAGATCTCCCCGCGAAGACTTAGACCGTAGTTCCGACCCGTTCTTGCTGCTTATCCTCTCCTCGGAGTTCGGCGAGCTGTTTGTTTTCCTACGTCATGGTGAGTTTGTGCTGCTACCGGCTTGTCACCCCGTCGTTTTATATAGTACCTAAACCTTCTGGAGTCCGAGGTTGTCGTTGCTCGATCCCGACGTCCTGACATTCATCCGAGATTAGTGAGTACGAGGAGTGACTGGACTGACAAAATATCGTGATGCACAACTTACCACATTCCGCGCTCGTGCTCGAGCGGCGACCCTCCTTCTTCACCTCAATGACGCGCTCCTTTACACGGCGACATCCTCTTGAGCTAGGACTCATCGGAGTGTTACCGTGTATAACGTAACATCCAGCTCAGATGATATGGTACGTACGTTGCGCTGTGATCGCGCTATTTGCGCTGCAAGCGCGCTGCGCGCGCTGTATCCGCTGTGAAAGCGCTGTATCCGCTGTGAAGGCGCTGAACGCGCGCGAAATCCGCTTGAAAGGGCGCGGATTCGCGATATCCCGCGGACTGAAGGGTCACACAAAAGGGTACAGGTTGGTTCAAGGGTCCATACGTAAAGAGGTAAATAGTAAATAAAGTTGTAGCATGGTATAAATAAAAGTGAACCATGTGTAAAAAATGAAGTGAAATGTGAAATGTAATGTGTAATATTGGAAAATGGTGGTAGTGAATGGTAATAGTTACTGGCGTAAAAATAGATACAAGACTTATTTTGTAACGTTCGGGATCATCGTCAATCGAGATCACCAATGTAGGCGTAGAGTTCAGGTGCGGAAATGCGGAGCAATTCAGAGTGATACCGAGTACGTATGGCGAAAACCGGTCAAGGCGAAAACCTGCGCGCTGAAAGGGCGCGAAGCGCGCGGATATCGCGGAAACAAGCGCGCGAAAGCGGAATAACGCGCGATACAGCGCCTACACAGCGGATATCAACAGCGGTCACCTAGAAGTGAAAGAGCGCGAAGCGGATTCCCTGCTTGAATAGCGTGGGTATAGAAGTAGGGAAGTTGTAAATATAGTCGACGTGGGAGTCGACTCAACTTCTAGGAAGTGGCGTAGTAACGTAAAGAACTGACCGTGCGACCGACCACCCTGTACGTTCCAGGTGCTGCACGAAAATTGAGTGAGGTTCGGTCTCTCCCGCGCGAACGAATACGAGTTGCGGTCCGGTTAGAAGCGGCGTGTTACCGACAGGTGAAGTTTAGACACACCCGTCGGTTGGGAAGTACCGTTCGAAGGGAGCATCAACTAGAAGTAAGGATCAATTTGGGATTAAGGGGAGCTCCTGCTCATATATTAGATGACACATAAATGTTCACTATATAGGACGTTCGAAACTTCCGTTATAATACGCGTTTAAGGCAAGTGTTCATTATATAGTGTGCTCGGAGAACATCTCGAAGGTTCCACTACGTAGTGCGTTTGACCACTATATAGTGTGTTCGGAGTGTTCGAAACTTAAGTTCCACTATGTAATTTATGGGTTTGATTACTATATAGTACACCCAGAGCATTTGAAATTTTCACTACATAGTGCGTTCGAAGTGTTCGAAACTTCCATTATGTAGTACGTTCAATTACTATATAGTGCGTCCGGAGCACCCGAAACCTGCACTATATAGTGTGTTCAAAAACTTCCTTATGTAGTGCGTTTGACCACTATATAGTGCACTCCGAGATCCTTCCACTATGTAACGTCCTGTCTGAACTACATAGTGTATCTGTCACTATGTAGTGCCCTGTCCGTCGTCCTTTTCACTACCTCAACTATG
>JRHT02000248.1:0-51782 GCA_011800875.2 Suillus brevipes Sb2 | reverse complement strand
GAGAGAAGAAAGGAGAATGAATGAATGAATGAATGAAAGAAAGAGAATGGACGAGAATCAACCGTGACCAAACAAAAGCAAATACAGACTACCTGAAATAGGAGTGTGTTGCATATTACGTGTTTTTCAAAACTCGGCTCTACCATACACGGCCAATTGAAAATTGAGTGTCAACAAAAATTCGGCGACTCCTGATGCCGTTGATGAGTGTTCTGGGCAGAAATAAAATTCGTGTGGTATCGTGATATTTGTATGTTGGTATATGTAAGGTGTCTGTCATGAAGTATATAGAAACTGTGCCGTCCAACGCTGCCAGTCAACCCTGAATATTGGACGAAGGACAGACACCTGGAGGAAGAACTGTAACACGCGAACTTGTCGAAGAAGATGTTGCGAGGACCTGAACACTGGAGGAAGAATTTCAAGGACAAACATGCGAACCTGTCCAAGAAAGGGAGGACATGAATACTGGAGAAAGAACTTCAAGGACAAACACGCGAACCTGTCTAAGAAGATGCATTTCATGTTGGCCGCCTAATGTCTTCTAAACTGGTCGTGATGCGATGGGTGTGGAGCTTGAGGGCCCCATACATTTGGTGTCAGCACCGGTGCAGAAGGTTGCGGGGGTAGAGCCGGCCCCAAGGAGTGCTGATAAGGTGGTATGGCATAATACCCAGTGAGCATCGGCAGTGAGCATCGGCTGTGGATGGTAGTATTGCCTCAAATGTGGCTGAGGAATGGAAGCCGGAGGAGAGGGTATGGGCGGCAGTTGCTGTAACGGCAGGTGATGAGAAGGGGGAGCTCTAAACGAAGGAATGGGAGACTGCTGCCACTGCGATGGTACCATTGTCGGCGGATGCATCCATGTGGGTTGAGGAGGTATGGGTGTCGGTGCTGATGGCACTTGGGAAGATCCACTGGCGACTGGTGCAGTGGGGGGTGTCGGGAGATGGGAGCTTGAAGATGCAGCTGACTGTGCGATCATGTGGCGTCGTGGATTCGCGCGTGGCCGAGAAGCCTTCTCTTTTGCTTTTGGCGCTGGCTTTGGTTTGCTTTCTGCTTTCACTGTTGAGCGGTCGAAAACTGCAGGAACCCTGGCCACTTCATCAGGCAGCGCACTTGCAGATGAAGCGCCTGGTATTTCGCCTGCTTTCTTCGCTGCATTCTTCTCCCGAATTTGACGAGCTGCCGCAAGACGAACTTCTGCCGCGTTGGTGGCCCTCAATGGTGTCTCGCGGATGGACTGAGGGATGACGGATTGAATCTGGGCGTAATTGTGAATCGAATAGGCATTGAGAAGGTAAAACGGCGAGGGTTCGTGCTGAACGACGGGTCTTGTACACGCTGTCTCGGTTCGTTCTGGAAGAACACGGCGTTGACCAATGTCCATGCACCGTGCTTTGACGCAATCGTGTTGAAGATTGACGATACAAATGATGTCCTAAATTCAAACGTGAGCACGATAGACTAATTTGACGAGACATTCCTTACTTGTGGGCTAATGACAACCTCGTGGTCCGTGAGCTCGAGAGTCGGGAGGTGAAGCAAGGTATGTAAGGCGGGCCTAAAAGTAAACTTTTGAACAGCAACGTGCTGCACATCCCGGCAAGACGCTGACATCAGAATCTCGCGAACACGTCCAACGCCAGAGGAAGATGTTGAAGAGTCATGAAATAGGACATGTCCTCCCAAGGTTGCCTTCTCGCCGTTACCAATGACCAAAGAGATTCCATGACGATATTGAATAGCGGCAGATCGCGGCAGATCAAGTGCCTTCGCACAGCGTGTGGTTGTCCATATTACGGGTTTTTCAGCGACAGAGTGTCCATCTTCAGTGGCGACCTTCTTGAGCTGGCCAGTTCCTTTCAAACAACGAAGGTCAGAATTGAACTGATATTTTCGGAAGGAGCACACTACCTGTGACGGGAGATGTTTCCATATGAATTTCAAAAAGGCGCGCCTGTTCTGGATGCTCATCGACATAGCTTAATACCTTGTCACCTGCCCGAACCCATCGTTTACGGACAGCATCAAACCAGTACCCGCCGGTAGCGATGTGTTTGACGATATCTTGTCTTGCGAAGATTTTGTAAGTATCTTGACTGGACCTTGTCGATTACTGTGGATACATGAGAGTCGAAACACATGGTTGAAGGGCTCGTATCGTTCAGTGGAAAAGAGAATTGCGGGCCCGAAACGTCGGATGTATGCAGGAAGATGAACCAAGAAATGAAACTTCGGTTTCGAAATAAGGATGCTGGGTGCGCATTGAGCCGGGTTGTTAAGAAAATCTTCAATAGTCCGCGAGAGCTTAGCCTGTAAGTTAATTAGTATTTGAGCGGCGTTGTCAGCTCGTCGTCGTACCAAGTAAAGCTCTGTATCGTCTATCTTTGTGTGCCAGATGTGCACAACGAGCTCGCCAATGATTGTCCAACCATCGAGTACTGTTATCGGCAACAGGTCTTGAATAAGAAACGGCATTACCTGAGCCAAACTCTCGAAATGTTTCCCGATGAGACTGCCCTTGTAGTGACAAATGTAATCAGCATTCAAACATGGAGAGTTGAGTCCGTCCTTCGCGATCGAGTCGAGTCGCGTTCGAAAAAAGATCCCAAAGTTTCGCCTTCTCGAGAAGAAAGACAGTCTGACCCCAAAAATACTTGACAACCCCAAGTAGCACTGTGTGGAGTATCTCCGTTGGTGTATCTTAATGAACGTTAAATCCTAACGAAGATCAGTTGGTGCACAGCGAGCAATACAATTTAAATACTTACCCTCCACACCCAGTAAAGGATTGATCGTGTCGTCGAGCGCGCTCCCACGTAAGAGATCTTCAAGCTCCTTGTTCAAGAATGCCTTGACTTCGCTCTCTGGTTTTGGCTGGACGCCAGCCACTCGTTTGCGCAGTTTCTTTCCCATCTCGACGATTACCTCGAGAATGTAGCCTGTCGTGGTATCTTTGACACCAGTTGAAGAGACGGATTTCTTGATTTTCTCGGAAGCGCCTGAGTTGAGCGCAGTGACGAATTGAGCGCGAATCTCAGCTGCTGTTCCTGCGGGAGTGCGAAGTTGTCCTGGCTATAAACTAAGAGTCAATGCTACGAAGGGTAACACAGGAACACGCGACATACCACAAAAATGCTGTTGTAGCCCTCGTCCGACTCATTGTACTCCTTCGTTCCGCCAACTTCGCATGTCCTACAAAAGTAGTTATCCCAAGGTGAGCTTCTCCTTTTTCGTCCCCTTCAGATAGCGAATGACGCGTTTCGCTGCTTCTCGCATGAACTGCGAAAGTATTGCCACGGGAAATGCTATATCTGGGCGTGTGCTTGTTGCCGCATACATTAGGGAACCAATTGCCTGTTGATATGGTACGTGTTGTTTGGATATTTCAAGTTCGGTGCCTGGCGGATGATCTGACTGTTCTTTCGTCAGTTGAATTCCTGTCTCCATAGGAATCTGCGCGGGATTTGCGTCTTCGAGTCGGAATCTTTCAATAACTGTGTTGATATATAATTCTCTCCGTGGGGTCCTCGTTTCGTTGCTAGAACAAAATGACAGGGTATTATGTTTGCACCTCTAGGTGGGTCTGTAACTTCCCAGGTTCCGAGTTTCTCCAATTGACCTATCTCATAGTCTATGTCTTGCTGCCATTCCTCCGCATCTGGTCCGCTAAGTGCTTCTTTCAGGGTTGGTTCTCTTTCGGCAGATGCTAGTGCCCAGGAAGTTGTTTCTTCTTCGTTTTCTTCTAGTAAGTCCTCTAGCACGGTTGCTGCTCTTTCTCCGTCATTCAAAGCTTTATAGTATCCTGGTGCAGGCCGCACTCGTGTAGCTCTTGGCCTCTCGGGTGCTGGTAATGATTGGGTGTTTCGAGGGGGGTTTTCGGAGTTTGGTCTGGCAATGCGGCTCTTTGTTCAACGGCTGGACGGCACTTGGCACTGTTATTGGTGCTATCTGCCTAGACTCCCCCTCGTCCAGCACTTCGTTGTGAATGCTGACATTTGGCGGGACAAAACTGACATTTCGTTCCACAGATATTTGGCGTTTCTGTGGCCAGTACACGCGGCATCCCTTGCTTTCATCATCTGGCCTACTACCTCGCTCGAGTGGGAGTGTTAACGATTGATACGATCTTCGGTAGTTCTGTTTGTTAGTGTTTTGGACGTTAGACATTTAGCGTTAATCGCTTCGGATTTTCTCCCTCAGTCGTTTCGCTCAACGGCTGAGGTGAGTACTGTATTACTTGTATAGATCTATGCTAACGTATACGTAGTATTCGCGTTCTTAGGTACAGTACATGAATCCAGTCGTTTCGCTCAACGGCTGAGTATTCGCGTTCTTAGATAATAGTGAGGACCACCTTCTTTGTGGCGTCCCTTCAAGCCACAGTAAAGACGACACCCGTTCTTTCCATGGTGGCCAACGAAGTCGTTAAGATATGCCAGTCCAGGACCATCTGCGGTGGCGAAGAAAAGGAACGGATTTGATGTATACAGGATATTACGGCTCGCGTCCCATAATTTGAGGCCCTCGCGCTGGATGGCAGCTAAGTGGTGAAAACCGGGGAAGAGGAATGAGTCTAAATTCTTAGGCTTGTTCGGACCTGGGATAATACAAGCAGGGAGAACATATTTTTATTTATAACGAGTGTCGGGGGAGCGGTTAAGTATGACACATATAGCAATCCAGCAATCCGAAGACTTGTACTTGTAAATTTGTGCCCCGTCGACTGAGATCATGTGAAGGGGGTCACCCTCCTTAATCTTGCCCTCTGCGACAGCCCTGAGATAGTCTGTTCCATCGCAGAAGCCGTTCCAAACATCCTTGACCCCATTTGAATGTTCAAGTTGCTCAAAAATCTCCCGAGTGTGCTCGTCAAGCCAATGCATGGATGCTGCGCTGTCAGGGTCACGATAGAGTGCCTGTAATTGCGGGCCAACGGGGAGGGTCGGAAATTGTTTGACAGGGACTTTGACACGTCCACCTGTCTCCTGAAGTCGTGTTTCATCATAACGAGATTTCCCGCATTTTGGACAATGTACGAGATCCATGAACGGTCCCGCGAAGCCAACACAGGAATCTATACACATATCGTGCAAGACGTGTTCGACACCAGTCAACTCAGCGAAAATCTTCTTGACTCGATGCAGCGAGGGTATATCATCTTGACCCTGCTTCCGATATTTGTCAAACACTTCTCGAGCTGAGTTGTAGTTGCTTTCCGCATGACTTAGTTTGAGGTATAACTCAATAGCGGCAGCCGTATCATCATCCTCGATAGATGGGACGTCTTGCAATGGATTCCGGAGGCGTTCGATAGCCTCGGGATCTAGTCCGGTATCTGGATCATCGAGGGAGGCTTTTTGTAGAGCAACAACGAAGGCAAGAGACGTTCGAAGATCATCCTGAGAGACGGAGCTATAAGTTTCGCGGCACAGGACTTCTTCATCGGCATCGAGTGGGCTAGGTGGGCGCTCGTTGGCAGTGTCATCACCATCAATACCAGGTGCAAAAGGATTATGAGGCGAGGACGGAAAATGAGGTGGAGATGGAATAGGTGATACAGGTTGGCTCTCTCGAGCAAAATCTGGAGGAGGTGGTATGGAATGGCTGCGATAAGGATAATCCTCGTCTTCAACTTCCTCCATGTGTGTTTGATGGTGCTCCCGCATGAAAGGAGAGGAGAGTATACTTGGCGAATGATGTAACTATTGTAAATTGAGTGAATCACTAGACCTGGAGTTGAAAAATAAATACCGGGTTATTCTCAGTGACACGCCGAGCGAAATATTCGTCCTCGACTTCTTCAATACACGTTTGGTAATGTTCATTTGCGGAGGGAGATGATGGGCTTGGCGAATAATGTGATACCTAGTAGCAGTATGGAAAAATGAATAACTGGCTCAATTAAAAGTCAAAAAAAAACACATACCGACTCGCCATTGGTGCATCGCTCCTGCTGCATTGGCTCAGATGGACGAGCAAGAACACGTAGCTCGTGGGTTGTCCTTGGAGCTTGTGTTGTATCGAGGTTGCGGTACTGAGCATGGTATCGAAGCAAGGGCTTCTTGGATCCGTGACTCACGCTGGACATAGATCCAACTACACTGGTACTCACCAGTACAAGTTCACCCCTCATCCAATCCCACACTGCAAGCTCTGGAGTTTTGTTTCTAGGGGGATTTTCGTTGGAGGGGATAAACAATCCACTGAGTAAGCTGTCAGATACATGGATGCTACCTGAGCATTCAGGTATCTGGCAGCTTACTCGGTGTTTTATTTCTCCCCTCCAACAAAAATCCTCCTAGAAAAAAACTCCAGAAAACACGCAGTTCCACACGAAGATCAAATAAACGCTCTGGAAGAGTAAGAGGTGAGGTGGGGGAGTATGGTGAGATGGACCAGGACGACGAAGAAATTTTCGCGATGGTTGCTGGAGTGGCGGCAGGAGAGGGGACAGATCCCACGCCAGCGCATGAAACGATTGGCCTAAATGGGAAGATAGTCGTTCAACCTCCGCAAATCACGTGTCTAGTTCATAGCATCGGCCCTCCTCCCGTAGGGTGCGGTCCCCGACTCCACGTCAGTGGAGAGGGTTCTATCGGACAGAAACGTTCTAACCCCTGCAAATGGACCCGTGAGAATTTGACTCACGTGAGACGCGTGGCTTGATGGGACAAAGTGCCATGCGATGGCGGTGCACCTATAGATGTACGGTTCGCGCGAATATTAAATAAAATTAAATAAAATTAAATACATTGAGAAGGGAGAGGAATGACACCAGCAATCAGAATCAACTACTACCAGTACTACGAAAAGCCACCAGACACACGAACGACGAAAATGATCTCTTTCACGCTGCATCTAGCGTGACATTTGAACCACTAGGTACTGCCTCTGGCAACGATGTTGCAGCGCGTCTCTAAGCAAACCCAAAGCAAAGTAAGTTCGTGCAAGCCTCTCCAAAGAAAGTGACACAGACCTGATCAACTTGTTCCTTCACAAGACAGAACTTCATGCCCCATTTACCCTTGCACTCGATACTCTTGCATTAGGTGCATGTCCGCGCTTTGTTCTTCTTCTTCGGTGGGCCACCATCACACTCATCTGTGGCAGGGCGCTTCCCAGCGCGACTGACCTCTGCTGCTTGCTGGGCTGACCAATCTCTCGGCTCCTCACGACGGTCTCCGTAACTATACTGAAGGGCTGATTGTGCGAGTCGGTGGTCAGCGAGCAGCCGTTGGAGCTGCCAAGGATTTTCAGTGGGTTCTGGAGGGTTTTGGGGTGCAGAGACGGTTTCAGAGAGGAGTTGAGGGAGAGCTGTTGGGATTTTGGGAGGACATCCAACTTGAGATGTAAGCAGGGCGCGTATCCTTTTCGTTGCGTCCACACTGAGGGTGACTGATGATTTCTCGTTGCTGTAGTCCAGCCACGCTTTGTAGTGTGTCCGCATGTGCTCGGGAAGCTGTGACGTGAGTTTAATACTGCTCCTCGCTAGCACAGTGAGTCACTCGTACCTTGTAGAACACACGAACACCATCAGCGTGGGCATTCATGTGCGAAGCAAGCGCCGTGAAATCAGGCTGTTGTGGGCCATCGAAAAGCGGAGACGACTCAGCGTACGCCTGAAACAATGCTCGTTCTTCACGAGAATGGACCGGAAGTACTGCGAACAGTGTTCCTTGCATCCAACTGAGACGCTCGTAGCGGATTTTGTTTTCCTTGACGAATGTGCTACTGAATGGCAGCATACCGCTACGTCTCAGTGTGTCGTCGTCAAAGGCAAGTATCCCAAATGGTTCTTTCATCTCCTCGTAGTTATCACCATTGACCCATCCACCTGAGCGTGAATCAAAGTCGAGGCGAAATGCGTGCGAGGTATGTTCGAGCAATGAAGCGACACGGTTCTTCAGCGGTACATCGAAGTGACCAATATATCGAAGTCCAGACCTGTTTAGTGTCCCAACCTGTTTTTTTGGAGCACTGATGAGGGACTTTTGTGAATGCAGTGAATAATGATCAACATACCTGCATATTGTGGCAGATTGTATATTCTTGAATCATGTTCACTGCACGGCTAGGAGATACATTGAATGATGTAAATCGTCGAATAAGGTTCTGATGAACACCGCCTTCAACGTCGTTTGTTCCACGGCAGCAACGATAGAGTGTCAGCCCATCTTTGTCCTTTCCAATTTCAAAATACAGGGGGACATCTGGTGGATCCGAGTAATATCCATTGCGAATATGTTCGAGAATGTTCTTTGTTACTTCCCAGGCCTTGTCGTTGAACAGCAGCTGTCCAGTAGTTGCATCCTTCAGTGGGCCATAAGTCTTGATGACTGCAGCAACACGGCTGAACAGTATCTCCGGTGGTGGAACATAGCGACGGACTCTGGTGAGATTCCACTCAGGTTTTGAGATGAGCTTGGCATGGTACGCGATGTTTCGTCGTGCTAGTACATCGGTGACTGCTTGCTTATCATTGATGTCTGTGAGAAAAATTGCAGCACTGAGGGCACGTGCAAATGGTCGACGGAGTCCGAGTTAGCTTGTTGGTCTTCTGAAAATCCGGAAGCAGCCTCCAAGTCCATTAGTGGAGCAGCTATGGATGTTTGCAGATGATGGGCCTGAGAAAGAATTGAGAAGGGGGGGGTGACCAAAGGCAGATAATGGAGTAGGAGTATGTGATGAGAGAAGGCTGCCTGATATCAAGTAAGCAGGAACCAGAACTTCATGGACAACCATGATGACTCGAGACTTCGTGACATTGACACCATTAAATGATGCTGGACGATCAGGTGCAATGACACCTTGGGTTATGGTCCTCCCATCAGGAGCATACATAGTCACTGCAGTCCCACCTGGTGTCGAGAAGGTGACCTTCTGTGGAGCTTCAATGGCTGTCAGAGCATGATAAATTGACCATGTAGCATAAACTTCGAGGGCAGCATGTTCAATGAAAGATGGGGGGAGTTCGGAAATACCCCACAAGGGGCTGATACATATCATTGGGTCTCGGGTGATGTGCGTGCGAAGAACATTGGTGCATAAAGTTGTCATGCTCGTATTGCCTATATGGGCAGCATTTCGCTCACTTGCCATCTGACCAACATCACGTTGACCAGAAAAGGGTGTGATCCGAGAGGCAGGGATGCAGTCGGCCTGCAGCCGTCGAAGGTCTGATGCGACATTTATGCCCACCTTGTGATAGGATCTTGACTGAAGGAATGTAAGCAGCGAGTGTGGGAGGCTGATAAATCCATCCTGCATGAACAGTTTCATCTAAACAATCCGAAATTAACCTATGTTACATAGAAAAAGCTCGATACAACCTGCCTGTATGAGGTAGACAACCTTCTGGTATCCAATCTGAATCAAGCCAACACGTCCGAATTCACCCGTCGCAGCATTGATGGGCCACTTGATTGAAAACATAACTACAATGGGCGTGGTAGGGGTGTGCTGATTCATGATGATATTAAATCGGTGATTGACTTGGTACGTCGTAGTCAGTGGCACGTATGACCAATCCTCTGGAAACAGCAGAAGGTCCTGGGCACTCGGAAGCTGCACAGGAGTCACGTCGGCTGATAGAGGTGGAAAATTTGATAGAAGCTTGTCTTTATCTGCTCGAATATTGTCTGTGAACACAATTTTCGGTGGGCTATGGCCAAAGCTCACTAGCGAGGGTAGCATGGCAGAGAGGACAGGTGCCCACCCATCCTGGCCCTTTGACGGTGTGAAGTTCATTGACCTGATCTCGCCATACTGATTCACCGTCGTGAATAGAGCGTTGAAGGTGGGTACACCATCAGTTTTCCCCAAACGTTTAATTGCCTGGGATAATAGTTAGGATCGGCAGGCTCGTCGACAGATTATATAATGATCACCTTGAAGCTATGGTCCTGCTTAATAATATCTGCAGGCAGTGATGCTGCCTCGCAGCAGGAGCTGACTCCTCGACAAGCATGTCGTAGAATCGTGCAAAGTATGGAGCACGCGGAACATATCCAGCATACCCATCTCGGGCTCCAAACTCGCCAAATGGACTGGTAGCAGTCCAGCAGCTAGATAGCGAGCCGCGGCTGCTTCGTTCAGACACCATTTCGAGGAACTGACAGTGAAGATGATCGAAGTGTCGGTAGTGAAAGGATTCAATCATAGTTGTGAATTGGTCTGGCCCTACTCCTGACCGAAATGATTCACGGAGCAACATAGCGAGACGATTTGAAAGACCACTGCGGTGCGTGAGACGGAGCTCGAATTGATCTGCAATGGGAGCAGGGAGAAGGCGGATGATTGATGGACTCCAGCTTTGGAAATTTTTTCGAGAATCTTTGTGACCGCACACGTAACGGTAACCAACAATGAAAATGTTGTGGTCAATGTCAACCACTCGACGTGGTTGATTAGCGAAACCATGCTTCTGAAGATATACGCGAGAGCCACGAGTGACTTGACGGCCAGCTTTGAGACATGAAGGGCAGGGGATTCGATCGAAAAGAAGGTGCGGGAGCCACACGAAGAATCGTGGCTGATGAAACAATCCAGGAGTCAATTGGAATGTTGATCTAGCAACAAGGAAGGCATTGTCAATCCCATCGAAAAATGTGCGGTGATCATAACACGTAGGTAGATGTGACGAATTGCTCCTGATCTCATGGAAAAGTCGCTCTCGCAGGTTCTGGTACTCGCTAGCAAGCCACGTTGGCATAGTAGAGCGGACCTTCTGCTTCGCAGTTGCAGCCAAGTCAGGGTCAGGTGCCAGCCCACGTTCGACAGAGTTATCCTCAAGGTCCTCGTCTTCGCACACATCAGCAAACTCATCCAGCATCTCTTCATCTTCGTCTTGATCATCTTCACAAACCTCAGCAGCTGCAACATCAGATCCATACGGATTTCGACGTAGGGCACTTGGAGGCACCAGTGGGCCCATGTCGTGCTCGCCAGGACACACTGGAGCCAGTGCACGAGTGGTAGCTGGTCTTGTCCCGAAAGCACCAGA
Organism: Suillus brevipes Sb2; assembly: GCA_011800875.2. NCBI lineage: Eukaryota > Fungi > Basidiomycota > Agaricomycetes > Boletales > Suillaceae > Suillus > Suillus brevipes. The sequence goes on along the minus strand of JRHT02000248.1, from coordinate 40,774 downwards.
CGCATTCGGAGAAGCTTGCGCATCCAGCAAGCTCGCAGTAGCAGAAACGAGCAGCGAGCGAGTGGAGGGTGTCAGGCATTGAGGCTCTGAATTGACGAGGGAGGTCTCGCGTGATTCTCCAGGATTTGCTAGAAGTAGTGAATCAGCGATCGAGAAGGAGAAAATTCGTGTGCATGAACAAGTCCAAAGTAGCAGATGATATGTAGAAGGGCATGTGTTTAAAGGCTCACCATCATCAATATTAATGATTGGCGCTGGAGAAGCTCGTGATTTGACGGATTGAGATGTGGTTTGCGATGAATCTGGTAAATGAACCAAGTCAATTATCCAAAGAGCATACAGGTACAGAGAAACAATCACGCACCTTTACTGTTTGTGTCAACAACATTTTTAGGTTGAGCTTGTTGCCCATTTTTGCGAGGTCGTCCAACGTTCGTAGCGCCAGGCTTATATTTGGAGCCTTTTGGACGCCCGCGGCCTCTTTTGAGAGGGTCGGACATTATGCGGAGGGGCGGAAGCAAGAAATAACCGTGAAACTGGTAGCGCTGTCCTCTCCACAACCTCCCCTCCTTCGGAATTGCCTGACTTCAGGCGCTTGGGTGGTGGTTCCTGCCGTTCTGCCTCTTGTAGCATGAGCTGGTTCACCTTTTCAGCAAGACTGCCCTTATTCAAGAGCTTGTTCGCCTCGGCTCTATTGTCAGCTGTCAACTTGGTGCAATGAGCACCATGCTTTAGGATGCGTGCACGATTACGTGGTGCAACCCAACTCTTTCGGAAACCAGGACCTCTACATCTGACCCGTTTCTTCTCTCGGTCACCACTTTCATGGCAGAGCTGTGTGATCTTCTGTAGCAGAGTAGTTGGGGGGCGAACAACACGGTGACCAACAGCAGGGCACAGGGTTTCATCATCGTCCGATAATTCTCCCTCAAATCCATCACTTGCTTCCGAACCAGACCCTACTTCGTCTTTGTCAGGATGACCTGTCTTTTTTCCCGTTTTTGCGGTCTTGTTGGAAGGTCCCTTAGGGTTGCGAGAGCTATGAGGTTTGACTTGTGATGATGACGGCAGAGCCACTGCATCGAGTCCGTGAACAGCAGCTGCCGCTGCAATGATGTCATGGTCCTGTGACTCGTTTGCAGGTTCATTTTTTTGGGTGACTTTCCATCTGTGCCGCCCTGAGTTATTGAGGCAAGCTGTAGGACTTTTGGTAAATGATGTGTTAGTGTCAACACTACGTACCGCAGAAAGGTGCTTATTTACAATTTCTTGACATTAGCAGTAAGCAATCTAATTCACAGAAAGCTTGTTGTATTTATCAAAAACTTGACGGACAGTAAAAGAGTTCGTATAATCTGCTAAACTGTCAAATTATGCAGAGTTAGAAGCTAATCGTTCAAGTCTTGTTCTCCAACCCCAACCAATCCTTCAATACCAGCAAATCATTCCCTATCTCTAAGCAGATGTTGCGCAGCTCGGACTCCATTTTTTTCCATCGCCCTCAAATTATCTGTCATCTGATGAATCTTCTTCATCATTTCTTCAGTCGTCTTCTTTGTAAACTTGACTTCTGAATCGTCCTCTCGTTTGCGTTTCCTCGACTCGGTAGGGATTGAATCAGATTCTAATTTAAAACCTTAGGAAAGGTTCATCAATATGTGGGCGGAGGGAGAGGAATGCTCACTGTTCAATGAGCAGCGCTTCCTTGCGCCTATGCAGCTGAAGCAAGCGCTCCCACTGTGGCTGATACATTCTGGACTGGCTGTCAACAAACAGGAACTACACATTGGGTAGTTTGGTTTGGGGCGGGGCGGCGGCTGTGAACGAGTCATCCGGGCATGAGTGGGCTTGGAGGAGGACATGGTTGAAGGTTTCAAAGTATGGCGTTATATGTGCACTAATATTATTTAGAGTTTCCGAGTCCGAGTTTGCGTTGATTGATGCCTTTGTTTGTCCGAGTCAAGATTCAAGTATTGTACACTTCACATAAGCTTTAGATCTCGAGCGCCACAACATGAATTTAACAAGTCTTTACAAATATGATGAGACACTATCTGAGATGGGCCCAAGTCCTCGCCAACTACTGCCAATGCATAGCTACGAGGAGGATGAAGGCTCGAACGCCAATTTCTCCACTAGGAATTGGCAAGCTTCGGAAACGAAGTGTTCGGCGTGCTGGAATGCCACTCCCTGATTGAGAATCTTGAACATGATTTCTTTGCACCCCTTGCCGACACGGCCGAATGTCATTTTCTTGAAACGTTTAACGGCATCGCCATATGGTTGTGCATTCCTGCCATCGAGAAGAAAACGGCCCATACCATTCCACCATATCGCGTGCCAATCCTCGTTGCAACCAGTTGGATTGTGACATTCATTCGAATGCATTAATATATTTGGCTCTTCCGCAGCTACAATTCGACGGTGATGGTCGAGCGCAGCTTGAACATAAACCACGTTTAGAAAGACGTCGTTTCCCATTAACTCCCGGTGCGCATGGGTGATCTCGGTAATGGGAGTTTCTGCGAGTTGCTGAAAGGCGAAGGAAAATGCGGAACGAACATGGCATTTGATAGCAATGTTGATTAATTGAGCTGGATGGAAGCGGTAACGTGCTGAAAACACGCGGGAAACGACGAACTCTCGCGCATGGTGACATTGGCACATGTCGCAGAAGTGGAGAAATTTTGTGAGCTCATCGACCGTGTACGAGCCAGTACGCATCCTACAAATCATTAAATAGCTGGGTAAGAAAAATGGTGTTAATAGCATCAACATACCGTCCAAAGGTATGCTCCAGAAACAATTCCAATCCTTCCCTCAAATGTCCAGATCCCACTTGAATAACAGTGATGTTCAGGAGTTGCTGTCAAGGAATTTGCATGTTAGGCTTCAGTTCACTATTGCCAGTAAGTGAACACCACTGGATACATTCATGCATCGAATGGTGTTTAGACTATCAACCATTGGCCGCATGAAAATGAGCAGCCTTCCAATAGTTCACCAACGTATAGGTGTGGTATAAAGATTTGAATAATTATATACGTGTGTGAAAGATCACAACCCATCATGCATCATGAGTGAAGGCAAGCAGAATATAACGTGTCGACTAGTCCCAAATGGCAAAATAAAAATCAATAAAAATCACAGCGGTCCGATCGTGGTGTTTCCGAGGGAGTGGGCAAAGATAGAACAGACTAGAATTGCAGCGAGATTTCAATTTCACAACTCATGATGGTTACAACGCATACTTACTGGGTTGGATTTAGAGGGTCTAGTTCCCCCAGATGTCAGGACTCCAGGGCTTGGTGTGGAGGATCCGAGTCCCACGGTCGCGACTGATGGTGTGGGAAACAATACGGTCGAACCACCAAGTGATGTCGTCGCTGTCATTGCTTGTCCTGCTGCAGACGGGTCTCCGAGACTGACGCCGAGATCATACGAGGCGGTGACATGATTTTGATTGATATGGAGCCATGGAATTAGATACCCACCACTGCCCAACCTGTTTGCTGTTAGTCAGTGCGACTCCATGCGACCCTGTTATATGCCAAACTGACCTCGTAGTTGCTGCGCTTTGGATGTCCAGATAGCCTAATGGAATGATGGGTAAGGGCGCAAGGGTTGATCATCAGCACAAATTGTTCCTCAATCGTCAATGAACCTACATCGAACTTCTTCCCAGGTAAAATGACGTCGAGTGTGAGCTAGAAGAAGACATTAGAAAGAAAAGACAATGATAACAAAAGGAATTGTACGAACGGGCAGGGGAAGGAATGATCGAGTCTGTCGATATTGTGATTCCCCCAGCTGGATCGTCGGAGGGGAGCTGAAAGTTACTGATCGTGACACCTGGGAGACCATTAAATGCTTTGAGGGTGGCCGTCTTCGACATTGAGACTCCATTGAAGATTGTTCCGAGAGCAGTCAGCTTGAGGGAGGAAGTAGAAATCGTCCAGTCAAAACTTGGATTATGTAGCAAATACGTCGCAAACGATGTGAACCTGATACTGTTGTCAGCATCTACAAATGATGCCGCGAATGAAAATTTACTCACTGGACTTGATCGGTGATTACTAGCTGGCCTTGCGTGATATAGTTTGGCACCCCGGTATTTGCGGTAGCACACACTATGGGTACAGTAAGTATCTCGCAAGTGCTCTGTTTAACTGGCTAACCTGGAGGCAATGCTGTGGTCGCAATATCATGACCTTGCCACGTTACCCTGTCTGACATGAGCACCTGCAAATACAAAGTGGGTGAAGACATACGTGACTGGATCAACAAACTCGATCAGAGCATCTAGAGGACCAAAATTGGCCAAGGACCCTTGCAAGGAGAGCTGGAAGCCCTCGTTTGTGATATCTCTATTGCGATAATCAACAACCAAAGTAGATATCAAGTAAGTAGTTGAAACGTACGTGATGTTTGCTTGGTTGAAAGACAACGTAGCGCCGTTGACGAGGTCTTGGGTGATAGGACCGCCCACAACACCAATCAGATACGATGACGCCCTGTCCGTCTGTAATCAATCGAGTGATGAGCGTCGAATCGCGTAGAAATTCCAGACTTACGATAGCCAAAACTCCGTATTGATTGAAGACAAGGTCCGTTGCGTCTAGTGAATCGCTAAATTTAGAAAAAACAACTAACAGGCAAGGTTCTTACCTCGGAACAGGTTAGGATGTGAGCGTTCCAGAATCCAGTTTCATCGTTGCTGACACACGCATGCAACACTTATTGCACTGGTGCCCTCTCAACGGATATAACTATTCACGCATGATGTAAGTTCGTGTCGTCTCCGTCCGATCAATTATTGATTTTTGCGATGCCAGTATGCTAACCATAAGCGTGCCTCGCAGCTGGCTACTTTATGGGCATGGAGATGCGCAGTCAAGAACCTCATCGGTGGGTGCAACTCATTCGGCGCATTGACCGACCATCACGGGGCTATTATTATGTGGATTCTTCACGTCGTCATCGCCTTCAATCCTAGGTAAGTTTGCTAATTTGCGTGTTCAAAATTGTATTGATCTTCAATGCATTAGAATGACATCAAAGTCTCCCTGTATGTTTGTATGGATTGCAGGTTCGCACTTAGCTAACAAGTCGTCTCTCACGAACAGCAACATCATGCCATGTATATCTCCTCACATGCAACGTATTCATTGCTTCTGGCTGGGTGCATGAAGCGAGCCTTCAGGGAGTCACAATGACAGATGTTGATGAGCATTCTGCACTGATGTCTGCCATTTCCGTCTAACTAACTGTACTCCTGGCGCAATAGCAACTGGCTGCATACCAGTGGGTGAGTACTACGTGCAAACCATCCAAGTACATCAGGCTCATCGAACGTATTTCAGAGGTGCTTGTCACTTATATCCACGAGGGTCATCCAGCACTGCACAGGAGGTTTTCGCACTGTGCCTAGCAGTCTGGGTTGTTTTCAACCCTTCCGTGAACTGCAATAATCATCAACTAGGATGGTCCGTCGGGGACAGAGTGACGCTGTTGAGAGACACTCGCTTACTTTACTTTGCAGCCTGAGCTTTCAGTTTTAATTTGATCGCATTTTACACTGGCGTGTTCTGAACTTTTGCATGAGCTAGCAGTCGCTTCCTTGCCTTGCTGACACCAAAGGTCGGTACGTCCATCTCTTAATGGCATTTCTATCTGACAACTCTCAGGCGTTCCAACCTATCTCACGCAGAATCCAGCCATTATGTCGGCCTTTCTTCGACTCTCGCTCACACGATCGAGAAGTTCTTCAAGCTATGGGGCAAGAATATTGAGTGGGTGTACCCATCATCCAGGTATGTCGATGAAGGGCGCAGTACAGGGGATCCAAACACGAATACCATGTTACGAGTCCACATGGCATGCACATATGCTGGTGAAACATATGGGGAGGTAAAGTTCTGAACAAAACGCAGTAGCTAACTCGGTAACATGACTGAGGCTGTAACATGACTCGCCTTGTACTACCATTGATGACTTGTTTGCTCCTAGGAACTGAAATACATCGTGTGTCCGTTAACTTTTGAGTACTAGTAATGCTGATTCCTGGGCACTGAATATTCGAGACTTTTGAAATGACATTGTGCTAGTTGGTTGGCACGGACCTTTCGTCTAAAAAGAAAAGGAAATTGATAAATATTCTTGGAGTAGCTGCAGCTCCTCCACGACGCTCGAATGGCTCGGGACAAAGCTCAAAAATATTCACGTTCATCCGAGTCTACCGTACAGTCTCAGTGACTGGCAAATGACCATCATGATTCTCTTAATTTTTTACTCATCTAACTAGTAGATCCATGGCGAGGATGCAAAAGTATGACACCGATATGCAGAATAAACGCTTTGGACCAAGTCGATCAACAATTTTGGCGAAGAATAATCTCTGAAAGACGCCATCCGCGATGCCAGAAAACGCCAGCCACGAGCCAATAGACGATGGTGTAAATCCAAGACCGCCAAGAGAGGTGGGCGACGAAAGGAACAGTCGTAAAAGTGCCCTGAAAGAAACATCGAGAAAAGCGACCATGGTGTAGTTCATAATTGGAACAAAAACGGTAGGCGTGAGCAAAGATCGCAAGGGTGTATATGCCATGGTTTGTTGAGGCAGTAATTCATCACTTGAAGCACCGAGCGTGACTGACGTTAACTTTGGTCCACGCTTTGTTGATAATGTCTGCACGATCGTGAGTAACGTGTGCGGTAACGCAGTATATAGGACCTACTTCTTCTAAGAAGATTGACATCATGGAAAGGGCTAGGACAATCAAACAGGCTGCCACTGCGCAGGGCAGAAAGTATGGGTAATTTCCCCAAAATGAATTGGCGAATAATGCGGGCCAGTGATCTTGCGGCCGCGCGAGTGTTCCGCCCATTAAAGGACTGACAGGCAGAGTCCATTATTTGCCATCTCCATAATCAAGTGCTCCACTTACCCGACAAAGCCTCCAATCGACCAGATAATCGGGAACAGGGCAAATGCCTGAGCCATGTTTGTGGAATCCGTCAATTCCCCCATCATCGTCTTCATAACTCCCACATTGCCATTTAAAAATCCGCACATGCAGCGACTAGGCAAACCTAGCATGTCAGCAACGCGCATCTCCTTCCGCTGAAGACACACCTTTGGCTACTCTTGCAGCTGCCTAGCTTGTTGCCCCACATCAACCCCGCGTGTAACTTGAGCCTTTCAAATCCACGACCCAAAAAATGAGGCGAGCTTCGTCAACTTTTCATAATTGCAACAAGGAGCGGAAATTCATTGGTCCGAATACCATTTGTCAAGTGAAGACCGAAAGCTCCTGCTATGGGGCTATTACACGTCAGAGAGAAAAGCGCTGAAAGGTAGGAATTGTGCGTAACTCATGGCTCACCTAGACAAGGCGTCAATGAGGCACAGGAGGAAAACGGATGATGGTCGACCAGGACAACATCGAAGGCTGCGAGCTGAATCAGCTGATGCAGCAATATCAACCTCGTGACACCAAACTGGTAACACTAGCTCAAATTTACATAAAGCCATAGCAATTCGCCGGTGTCCATTCTAGAAACTCTTGCGGAACAAGGCTTCGGGCACGGAAAATCTAGCAAGTACTTAGTCTCTAGCTGATAAATTGTTGGAGTATGCTTCGGCTCGGAAATTGGAAGTTGGAAGCGCCCAATAGTCGAACATGCGGCGGCAAGTCTACTGCCACATGCTGCGGTGTTCCATGAATTCCATTTACTCTAGTATAGGTCACTGAAACCTCCCATTGTGCTTCAAGGCCTCCGAATAGGCTGTGGGGTCGAGCGTGCTTCGGTTCCTTATATCTACACCCATACTATTGAACAAATTTCAACAAGATCCTCCCTCCCTCCCAAGATTCTATAAACACCAGCTAGCCGAATGCATCTTGTCACGAAAACACAACAAGCCAGACTGCCTATCCCCACCAAGGTCACATTCCCCGCAAATATCGTGCTCCCTATGCAGAAGACGATGTGTGCCATCAAGAGCTGAATTTCAGAGCCGACTTCCCAGTGGTGAGTTCACAAGGGACGGAGGTGCATTTGGGGAAAGAGGACGATGGATCCAAGTGTGCATGTGATGGTGGCGAATGTTGATTATGAGACGAGTTATATACAGATACAGGGGAAGGAGAGCGGACCTGAGTGTACACGTTCCACACATCTTCAACCCTTCATGACTGATGTGAAGCAGGGCGACGACGACCAAAGAAAATTCAGCAGCAGTTCACTTCGTACACAACGTCTTCCGGTCCTCCTGTTGAGACCTGGAGTGGTTGTGCTTGAGGTGCTTGTGCCCCAGCTGCGGGCTGTCCTGATTGCGTTTCAGGGGTAATGCCATATCTCTGGATCGTATTTTTAAGGGAATGAAATAGGACCGTCCACGAGTCACTCACATCTTCATCGCGAGCGGGAGCTACATCAACGGTGCGACTTGATTTTCCTAAAGCTGAAATTCCAGTGTCGGGATACGCGAGGCGGTGGTTGAGGCGCATCTGTAGGCCGGCCACTGAACCGGAAGGAACTAGATAAACTGCGCCAATTCAGAAGGGATGCATTCGCAGGCGGTTAGTATATACTTATATCTAATTCTTCCTGGCCCTCGTGCGCTACGAAATGCGAACGAAGCTGCTCGGTGTTTGCGCTCACGAAGAAGCTGAATTGGGTGAGGATCACGGTCCAGACGTCATCAGGGCGGAGGATGAGCCCACGATGGTTGTTGTACGCCTCAAGCACGGTATGCACGAATCCGTTGGGCTTTGGCATGGCATCACGCACCGCATTGAGCTCGATGGGGAGGGACGTGCGAAGGAGCTCAAGACAACGCGTGAATTGCTCAGGGGAGATCTTTTTGAGAACGGTAAGGTAAGGGTTTTGGTGAAGAGGGATCTGAAGACGATAGTCTTCTATAAAAGACTCGGCGGGGTGCGTGGCAGGACAGAATGAAGTCACGCCAGGAGGAAATTGTTGAGTCTGAGAATAGATCTAGTGCTCGGTATGATTCAACATTGGGAATGAGATGAACATACCGTGGAGAGCGGGGACAGAAACTCAAATGATGCCGCAGAACTAGCTGTAGAGGATATTGGGGAGAACTCATGAGGAGACATGGCGTGTGTGGGGGATGTGGTTGAGATGACTCTCTGATGCCGTTTCTGAAGCCTTGAATGGTTGATCAGTGACTTGTACTAGAAGTATCTGCAAGCGCTGATGGGACGTGTGATCCCTTTAAGTTATGAGCCGATTTATCTAACACGTGTCATGAATAACGCACCTTTACATCCACGGGCTCCTCAGGGAGAATAAATTCTTGCATGTCGCCATCATTGACTACGACATAATCGTGCATGCTAGTAGCATCATCCAAGCTCGTCAGACTGAACAGAAATGCCGGTAGCATTGAGTGGGATATGGGGGATATACAATATACATCAAATAAAATCGAAGAAACAAACCAAACAGCAATCGGACGTTGAAAATCTGTCCGGCATCTCGGGAAGTCGAACTGTAACCAAACATCCACCATACAATGGAATGATGATGCGCAGAATCAGTAGTGCCAGTGAAAGAGAGACCTGTTAAGCGCTCGAGTTTGTCGCATGCTGTATCTACTATTCTAGCGCCTCCCTTGCACCGCCTGCCCATGAAGGGCAAGGAAATAAAGTTTCGTGTCATTGACGCAGTCTAGCAACTGTTCTGGGTAGTAAGACAATGCATGACGCCTGCAATTGATGGTAAAGAGTCAACAGAAAGAGGTTAATTAATTTAAAATTAACAGCATGCATGACTCGGATATAGTCTAAGTCCTGACGTATCAAGGCGAACGATCATCGCATGCAAATACAAAGCCACTTGACCCTAGTTTCTGGGACTGGACAGCCGCTATCGTCACCATTGGCATGAGTTGGGAGGCTTGCAGAGATTCGAAGGTTCGGAACCGCTGGTATGTAGAGTCCTTTGAATATCGGTCCATGCGTCTATGTGACGTTGAAGCACATTTCTTCGAGTTAAGATCCTAGTCCTCTGCATGTCGGTCGAGTGCTGACCGAGTGCAAAGGAATCAACACGCAACCGACGTCTAAAAATGAAGTGTACTCAGCAACGTTGTGAGAAAGAGTTGAAACAACTTACTGAGCATCTTCCAGGTCAGTACCTGTGCTCATGAGAACGCTGCATGTAACTTTAAAGTAATATTACGGACCTATCTTTCAATTCCATGCAATGATTGGAGGGAGACGTAGGTGGTGGAGGGGGAGTGCGATTCAGATTGGGTAATGGTGGTGTGAGACTAAGCATAAAAGCTGTACATAATTCAACCTCTTCATTCCACCAGTACTACACAACTCCAACCAATTATGCCTACCTATCCCAAAATTTTTGAGGAGTTCATTGGACTTCAACGCGCCAGTACAGAACTCTCGATTTTCTGTCGTGAAGTCGGTAGCGCTGTTGAGATCGCCTAGTAAGTCATACTGCACGCTGAATGCTTATTTTACTGACTCAACAATGATAGCCCTATGGGCAGATACACTGCAGAGCGTATTCTCCCTAGTGGCCTTAAAGCATGGTGCATGCGCCGCAACATCGTCTGGGAGTGTTTTTGCGCTCTTGTGACTGACGAGCGTGTTCCCGTTCGTTTCTCTTCCAACGACATGGGTCATTCCACGGCCCTTTGTCACCACAATCAGAGCGAATGTGGCTTTTTGCGTAAGTTCTATTTATCGTTGTTTTCTGCTGCATTTTCTGATTTTCTTTGCAGTCAATCTTAACGAAGCACAACACACAGCAGAGCTCGAATCTACTTATCCTCACATCCGTACTCAAGGTAAATGATACCTTTAGCCCCATTTCTTCTCAGCCATTCTCACTCGTTAATGCAGGTCAGATTGGATCCCTGCATCTCACTTTGCCGAGGTTGGTAATGGAATTTCAACGACAACTTGCTGCTACACCATTCGGTCATGCGCAGCTCATGCCCTACTTTGAAGGCTACTGCGGCAGCCCTCGTTTACGATCATTGTCGGCCACTGTTCCAGTTCGTCGTCACGCAGCACGTCATCACTATTATGGTAAGAAAAGTATGTTTCTTTTTCATTCGATTGTGCAAAACAAACCACTACTGATAAACAATACAACTAGGTATGGATTATAGGCCTCTAATGCGTCAGCAACAGATTACCAACTCCGTCCGCCATGCATCAGTGGACTTGGGAGAAGCTGCATGGCATGGAGTGTCTATTGCCGACAGAGACATACTACACACCCTTGCAGCAGGAGGAGGGATTTCGCGATATGCAGAGATTGGACTGTTGGAGGAATGCGGTAGCTGTGGGTTACGGTTTGCGAGTAGTGCACTGAGGGCCCACATCCCAACTTGCGTGTCTCTTTTGTAGTCCGTCGCCTATCCTTCAACCAGTCTTAGAGTTTGGTCTTTGGCCGAGCGGAAGAAGCCGTCGGTTCTTGTTTTCCCTCCTCCACTAGAAAAGTCCTTGTCGAGCCCCTCATCGAGCTCTTTTCTTTTCTATCCCTTTATCCCATAATATCCCTCCCATAAGCTACATACCTTTAATTAAAATCCTCTTTTCTCAATTATCTACCAACTATGGCTCGCATCGCATCAGATCCAGCATTGGACATAGTCCCTGATTTCGCATCCGCAAATTTCCAAGGCATTAGACTACGCATCATAGGAAACACGCCGAAGGTCGACGACTTCGTAGCCTTGAAGACTGTTGCCTCGTTCAGGCCATCCCGCAAGGTAAGAAGTACTTGGACGCCATTTCAGAATGGGAAGCCCAGCCCCGCCATGTCCTCCTCGACGTCCAGAAGCTGCATGGCAAGTTGCTACACGCTACCCTCGTTGTCCCCGCAGGACGAGCTTACATCACCGAGCTGGAAGCCATGCTCTCCATTTTCGGCAATCGTCCTTTCGTGCCTCGTACCACACCTAGAAACTGCGCTGCAGACCTCAGGTAGTGGTCTGCAACGCTTCGTCAGCCCAGCCCAGTTCCTTGCTTCAAGGTTTACGGAGATAACAGAGAAGTTGTGGGAGGCTGGTGGAAAGGACGAAGCCGCAACCGTCCCACAAATTCGGTCTTCAAGCGCATTCACAGTGCCACTCAATCCGCTTCCTGCGTCGTCCTCACACGCTATGTCCCTAGCGCTCTCAATTCTGCAGACGACCCGTCGCGAGGAAGGTACCCCCACGTTCCCTTCTTCTGCCCCCCATTCCTATCGCTCCCGCTAACAGGGATTTCGTCGTCAACTTCGATGCACCTCTACACGCAAACGAACGGAGTCCAGTCCAGCGTCCCATCACGGTTCTCACACCCGCCAAAAACCGTTGCACGCGCCAAGATGCAGAACGAGCTATCGAGAACAGTGTCTTCAAACAACAAGGAGAAGAGATCTTCCAAACGTCGCAAGCATAGTGCGCTCTTACTTGTTTCGAACGTCTTCAGAATCTCACTAATGAAACAAACAGCCTATCCTCCTGACCTCAATTTGCTCCCATCAGTCCTCCGTCCCCACTGCGCAGCAAAGCAGCGCCTCCGCCTCTGGAACCCCGCAACATCGAGATCTGTTCCAAGTGCTCTCACGGCAGACGACATCACTCGCATCCAAGACGTCATGTGCCATGCTTGGGCCGAGAGCACACACAAAACTTATGGTTTTGGTCTCCTAGTCTTTCACGTCTCTTGCGACTCTCGCTCAATCCCAGAAGAGGATCGCGCACCTGCATCTTCAACCCTCATTTCAACCTTCATTGCTGTCATAGCCGGCTCTTACTCTGGGAAAACAATCGCGAACTACGTATTCGGGGTTCGTGCATGGCACATCCTTCACGGACTCAAATGGGCCCTCAACGAAGTTCAAATCGAGACCCTCTTGAAAGCCGCAGAAAACGTCGCCCCTCAGTCAGTAAAACGAAAGAAACGTCGTCCTTACACCATCGAATCCATGTGCGCACTTCGCGAGCAACTCAACCTCGAATCTCCACTGGATCAGCAACTTCAGACGTTCTGTTGGATGGATGGATGGATGGATGAGTGGGTGGATGGGTGCCAGATGGGTGGAGTGGATTGAAAAAGAAACAAAAAGTAACCAGACAAACAAGAGCAAGTAGAACACGCACAAGCCAAACTTCCTTGCTTACGTAACGTTTTAGTTCTACTCTCTCCGAGTACTTATTTACGCTCCTCTCCGTCTTTTCAATCACGCGGCATGGACTCTCGAAGGCTACTTTGGAAAAAGAAAATCAGCCACAAGTTTACATTGGCTAAGGGAGGGCAAGTAAGAGTCCACCGTGGCGTTGATCTGGAGCTTGGCTTCTTTCCAGGCAGTGGGCTGCACTGGTTAGTTAGTTATGCTCTCCCAGTTGCTTGCATCCGCGTCATCCTCGCCGAAAAACACAGGGTTATTGGGGGAGTCTCGAGTTGGCCATACTTGAGGATTTGAGGGAGATGGTGGCGCATGAGAGGGGAGCTTGCATGGAGGCGTCGTATATAGCTTTGGTAGAGAATGTGCAGAAAAGTTTACTTTTGTCAAGACACACGTTCTAATCAAGATTTGTTAGTCACAAATGTTATCGACGCTGAGTTGACGTTGGATGATGCACTTGAGGAGTATGAACCTCGTAGATAGCGGATTGACACCGCCATCTTTGAATACTAGTCAAATTTCTATGACAGCAACAGAAATTATAGAGATATTAACTATCCATGCTTGATTGCGAAGTCAGCCGTCGGATGGACGATGGGCATCATTCTGAATGACAGTCGAGGGCAAGGGAGGTTGCGACATTTTAAACGAGTGAGTGTAAGACAAGTAAATTGCCGGAGAGACGCCAAATCAACACGCACCTTTAAGTGTTAGATAGTGACAAGATCCGATGCTTGTGGACTGGGGTATTTCATAAATCTCTCTAGTCAGAGCACGAGGAAGCATAATATGACGTGACTGATCACACCGCGCAGGTATTTTCGGTATGGTTTGGCCTGAGAAATTGTCACAAACAGGTTCTGTGGAAATGCGATTACGCAGTTTTATGCAACACACTGTAAAACCGACGAAGTTGACAATGATGCGGGTGTGATTCTGTGAAAAGCAGAGGTTATACAACGTAAAGAAAAAAACTAAGCAACATCAACTCTAGGTTCTTTAGCTATTTTCAAGATCATTCAAGATTTGCGTCAAACCCCAGCTTCGTCCCTAGATGTCCCGAGATACGCCACTTGTAAGTTGTGACTGGGAGTCAGACATAATATATATCATTCCATCTGCAGTGACCTTGTCTCCGAGCGTCCTGATTCTCCCCGTTTGCAGCAACATACTATGCAGATGCCCCATGGTCATGAACGGAGCACCATCGTCGAAGGGAATATTCTCAAAGTCGACCTGGTAGCCCATCAAACGTTTCCTGTGCGGCTTGCATGAAGATGATTTGTTGGTCCTCTGCCTGTCTTTGCGTGACTCCCCGATATCTGGCTCAACGGAGTCATTCCTCTTGTCTTTGTGAACCACGGACGTTTTTTCGCTGACTGCAATGTTCCTGAGCTTACAGGAAGCGGGCGGGGACAAACTTGTGGGCGACACTTCTATTCTTTTCTGCGTGTCGGACACATTGTCAAGGGCTCCCGAAGTCTCCCTTGCATCCATCCCAGTTTTGACAAAGTCAGGTGCCAGAAAAACATCGTCGTTACATAGTGGGGTCGGTTTGGCTGTTTCCGTCGGAGGTGGGGTGGTTGCTTCCTGCACTGCGGAGGGTATTACTTCCACCTGGGATGCCGCGAAAATAGGGGATTCAAAGACCTGCAGTGCTCCTGCTGGCTCCTGATGCTGAGGCATACACATGGGGGGTGAGGTGCAGGATTGAGACCCTCCCGCTGTATTGTGGTTGCGATCAACGTTCCGTTTGACGTATTATAGCTGCGATATGGATCTTACCAAAGACCACAGCATCCGGCGGTATCTTCTCTTTGTCAGCCAACTTCTCCACGTTAAAGGCAGCTGTACATGTAACGCCGACAAGTGTTGCCCCTTGCCAATTCACCAGGGGCGTCAGTGCGTTTGAACAAGCGTCTCTCTCGGTATGCTGATAAAAATGGTTCAGTTAACAGATCTTGATGAATTGCACACGCTTACTGCGAGTGGAAGTGCCGATGCGATTACAGGCGATCCACACTCTGGTTCCCAAGCACGAGGCATTGGAGATGCTTCTGCACGGTGCAGAACGGAACTGACGTATGGAAGTGGGTCAGAAAATCATGCCATGATCTGATGTATTGACACTCACCCACCATCACCGCTACTTCGGGGTCCGTGGACCCATTTGCTCACATACTGCGATACCAATTGGATGGGAACGGAGTCGGACATAGTGGCGGGAAATGTAGAGTTACTTCCGCTGTGTTGCTCCAACTGATTTATATAGCTACCATTACGTGCAGCACGTGACAATCGGCTGAGTCCAGTCACCCGGAAAATAAGGTCATCATGCGAAGGGGTCGCTCTGTCGGAAATTGGAGGTCTCGCGAAGGGGTTGTTTGAACTTTGAAAGGAGCAGTCTCGACGACGCCCTGAGGGTACGCACTTCACACACAGATTATTCGTTTTCAACTTCAGGGCAGCAGATATTTGCTCACCTCTCGACGGTACAGGCGCTGAGAGTTCTAAGCTACGTACTTCCCACACAGATTATTCGTTTTCAGTCCCCTTCTCGCTTTCAAACAGCATTACTAATAGCTGGACTGTCTAGATTTATTTGACGCTGACAAACCTCATTTCCTGCGCCTCCCGAATCTACAAGACACCGTCCAGTACTTACGTTGACCTCTCCGAACTCTCCGACTCCGGAAATTTCGGTTCAATACGGTTCAATAGTTATTACATTCAAGTATGTATCTCAAGTTCTGCTCAAGTTCACTCAGCAAACTTTCGCATCTTATCAGCGTCCTTTCCAGAGGCACGCATGGCCCTGATGACTTTCTTCAACCGTTTGAAGTTGCTAACATGTTTGTAGATGTCTTGGGCCATTGCTACTTGAAACCCTGGACGAGTCGCAAGGCGGTTGACTTGTTCATCGAATCCGAACCGCACAAACTGCTCGATATCTTCGGTGTGAATCTGTGAGTTCAGGTGAACTCTGACAGATACAGCATCTAAGCCGTTGTCAGTGAACAATTAGACGGCTGTCTCAGTGCTTTCGGATTTGATAGTTGCAGGTTGCACACCAGTTGTAGACTTTGACGGAGGATTTGGTGGAGATGCGGAGCCATTTAGTAGGCTTGAACTACGTAGTATGCAGTAGTACCAGCTGTCAGTCTTTGTTTTATCACTTCTTCAACGTCGTCCATTCTTGCGAGGCAGGAAGTGTGTTCTGTCAAGTTCGTCGCTGTTGCGTGCCCTACCACGCTTGCCATCACATTCAAATCAGATCAGTGGTCACTCCTTGCAACGTTGTTTGTGTATATATTTAAAATTTTGCACAAGTCTAAAATACTAGCAGTCTGAAAGAACCCACGGAGCTAGTGCACGATTAAAGGAGTTCGTTCTGAAACGCTTTCCCTTGTTGTTTGGCATATACTGCGTTAAAACGTCTGAACAAGGAGTCCCAAATGGGTGTTGTTGCATCCTGGATGAGCTCGTCTACAGCGAATGGCCGGAGATCAGTTATATACTGTCTGATGACGTCCTCATATTCCGAGGGGAAGGCCTCAATCAAGTTGGCTCCGTATGTTTCTAACGATTCGTGCCCACAAATGTACTTCATTAAACCCAAATAGACGGGACCGAACTGATGATCTTTCCCTTGGTTCGATCTGTGTGGGTGGGTGGACGGAGGTGAATGTGTGGAGTCGTTGGAGTAAGGGCGAGGGCAAGGGAGGGCGTTGCCCTCAGAGTTGCAGCTGTCTTCCTCCATACATCGACTAGAGGAGGCATCTTCCAGTGGCCTTGGCTCATCCTGCACACGTGTTACTTTCCCTTTGAAGTTAGATCGCCAGTTGAACGGGCACGATATATCGACTTACCAGACGCAGCTTGCAATTGACCCAGGAGTCCCTGTGCTGCATGCTCAGACGATTTATTGGCACCCAGAGGGCCATTCTGTTCTGTTGTATGTGTGTCCACCTGGGAAGATTTCACTGGGAACATGAGATGATGGTTGCAAAAGGTCAAAACAACGCTCTGAGGCCCATACATTGCTTGTACTTGAACTCGCGCCACCAATACCCTGCTTGCGTCAATATGCATGGTACCGTGGCACCACGCACATGTATCGCATTCACGACCCATTCCCATACCGGCCGATATTTCTGTGCGCTTATTTGATTAAGATTTTGCCAAAGGATACCGTCCTCGGCTAGCAAACCCTCCGAGTTCATTTCCTCCCGGTGCAAATATCCCTTGAATATCAAGCGAGCCTCCAGGGTATTGAAAGGGTTCCGGTCATCTGGTATGAGGTTAATACAAAGGTATAAACGCCCAGAACAACATACCCCTTTTTTCCAACGTTTCCGTCTTTTTCTTAGTAAGACCCATGTGTCTGCTCAAGCATTTTACAAACTCCCTCCAGATCAAAATTCCGAGCCAGAGATCCCTTGCAGCCGCTTCAATGTCTTCCCAGTCAGGATTTTGAAGGGTAATGATGCAGAGGCTGTGTAAGTCGCCTAGGAATTGGTCGACGATATCATATTCAGGCGCTGTGATGAGAACGTAATGCAAGAAGTTAATCGGCGTTTCCCAATAGTTATGCCCTGTGATGCATGAGGAAGCTGCGTATAGCGAGGCGATCATACGGATTGACGTCACCTTTACAGAACCAGTCCCACTGTTTGATGCTCCAGAATAACGGACAAGGTGAATGCCCCTCATGCCAGCGTTCTGGTAATTTCGCCCCTTCCTCGTACCGGGTCTTGAAAAATTGGCTGGGCTTGCGCATCTCTTGAAATGCTTGGGGTTTAATTGTCTTTTTGAATGCGGCCTCAAGACCTTCGATACGCCCATGGACCCAGGCGTTGACGTCTGCTGGGGGTGACAGCATGTCGCGCCCATCCTCATCTATATCCCATCTCTGCTCTATTTTGATCAGATTATATTGGAAGAGCGGCGAGAGAGATGAACACACCGAAAAATGCTTTATTCTCAGCACTAACTGGATCTGCACACATGAATTCAGGTCCGTCAGCCTTGGCCTCTGAGTGAGTCATGTGGGACCAGTCCCGAAGCATCCGGACTTTCCATTCGTTTAGAACCTTCACGTGCTCCTCGCCAGGATCCGCGTTATAACTCAAGCTGACCAACTCCTCCACCGCAAGCAGCCTGGCAAGCATGTGTTGAACAAGCAATGTCCCCACGTTCCGTCGGCAGGCAGTGGCCATCTTTTTCTGCTTTGGTTTCAAAGTCATTTCCTCTTCCTTCGACCAAAGCTTCCAGAGGTTGATAAACAGCACAATGTTGTAGCATAGCTCGAGCCAAATCTCCCGGTACCTCATTGGAAGGGGTACATACCCTTTAAGCTGCCCGCCCTCCATCACAGGTACCCGGCAGGTTGTGTGCTTCTTCTTCGTATGAGAATCAACAGCAACCATTTCTTGCGGGTTGCAGTAGGTGATTAGAGTCCCGAGGTTTGTTAGAGACTCATCCATGACTAGTTCTGCACGGATGATTGGGATTGAGAAAGAGGAGATGGGATTTCGGAGTCGTACTGGAGGCGCCTGAAGAGTTGATTTTCTGGACATGAAGGCAAATGCAATGATTCGCAACTAAATCTCACAGAAGGAGTTAGGATGTTTCCCCAGTGCTTAAAGCGTGATCTTTGTTTTTCGAGCTTTGGTGTTTGGCAACATTTGGCTGTGGCTACCCCCAAATATAGGTATCTGGTTCAACGTGGAGAGTTATTGCAACATTGCGATACTGAGCTCTGTTTCATTGAATTGCCTTTGTTGCAATTATTTTATCTCTTCAGCATTGCGTGTATAGGTTTGTTTTTTCTGGATCGGCGAGGCTCGGAACTACACAACGTCAAAAAGGGTTGGAGGATATATACTGGCATCGTGCATGTACCTCGTGGGCTACTTCATATCTTTTCACTTAGGCTAGACCTTCCTATACCAATGACAGATGGGGCAAACGATGCTCAGCTACTGCCATCATCATGTATCGTCCAGTACCTGTTCAGCGTCACGCCACCCTCTTCAAAATTCATTGCGCTCTGACGAATCTTACAGCCCGATGTCACAATTCGCTTGTCGCAAAGAGGCTGCCAGTGAAGACACGAAAATTGACGTCAAAAGGTGAGTTACCCTTCTACGTTACACTCAAATACTCACTGGCTTGTAGACCAAAGCTCGAGGCAGAACCTATAATCCTAATCCCTCCGTATCGTCCAACACCTGGCCCTATCACAGCTTCCCAGACTTAAGTGAACAAGCTAATTGTGGAGCGTTGGGAGGCAGAAGTGAAGGCCTGTAAGCAAGCAAAAAACTGAAACTGTTAGAAGTAGCACCAGGCCCAACTATTAGCATCTTACAAGCGAGCGTGCAATGGCTCATCATTGAGCGCTGGGTTGCGGAAGTGAAGCGTTGCGAGGAAGACAAACGGGTGCAACTTTTAGAGGTTCTTCTGGCCGCCCATGGTATTTCAAACTAGTGTAGCACGTCAAGTTAGCTAGTCTCAGACACCAAAATTTGACCTACTTCATGCCGAGATTTGCACAGTATTGGCTATTGGCTCTCTCGATCTTGTTCTCTCGCTAGACGAGGAAGATTTTAATGGAGGTTGCAAACAACGCGCCATGACTCACGACACATTGTGTTGGGAACTAAGGCAAGATGTAAGTATCATTCGAACCGATCAGATAAGAGCACGTACACCAGCAATATCAGTTGAGCTGGTCGGCAGGATAGCCAGTACCAGTTCTGGGACGGCAGTTAATGGTATTGGGAGGCGAGAGAATGGGTGGTAGGATAGCCAGTACCAGTTCCGGATCTCTGCCTATCTTACTGTAGACGGAATGTAGAAAGACCGGGGTAAGCACTCCTCGTGGATCGTCCGCCAAAAAAAAAAACTTACCGTACCTGATTGTGGCATAGCGCATGGATCAAGTCTAAACCAGACCGTAAGTTTGTGAGGGTGCGTCTGGTAGCAAGACTGGGGTAAGTCCCTCTTGTACTTTGTGAGGGCACGTCTGGTTGCAATATCAGGGTAAGCACACCCCTCCCAATCAATAAAGCCAGTCACGCACTTAGTAATTGCGCCCCAGTTTGATTCTAGACCAGGCCATTGAAGAAAAAACTGTGCATACAACGAGGCAAGCCACACCAGACCAGGGCGAAACACTCACCTACCATGTCGCAGTGCTGCACATTTTGTGGCAAGGAGTTCCCTACAAGGGAGGGCATCAAGAGACACATAACTAACCGCCCTAAATGTAGAAGCGCATGGTTGTTAACGATCGAAGAAAAAGCCTCGTAAGTCACCGCACCTTCGATGGAGATCCACGATGTTGGCAACTCATTTTCCCCACTTCGCCGCTCACGGTCCAATTCTTTCGATGCTGATGAACATAATCCGGCAGCGCCAAAAAGTCGTCGTGTGACGGTCGATGATGTTGCTGACGAAGGTGAGGTTGTGAAAGGTGGTGGGCGATATTTCAAGCAACGTTCTGATGCTGGATGGACACTGCGGGAAGGGGAAACTGACTTTGAAAGGTATCGGAAGTACAAGGAAGGCATGGGCGAGGACGAGTGGGCTCCATCTTGTGACGAGTACGTACCCTATCGTGTTGATAACCTCTGCCTGACTTTAGCTGCCAGGGAAGAATGGATACTTCTAAGGTTGCTATGCCGGGGGGTAACATTTGTACTAAGTTGTACATAGCTAACAGGTTGATCATTCGCCGCAGTAAACGGGTGGCTTCTCAATATTACGTGTAAACACGTGGCGTAAAAATAGGACGGGAGCACAGTGCATGATAAACATCATCTGTCCTTGCTCACAATATTACGTGTAAACACGTGGCATAAAAATAGGACGGGAGCACAGTGCATGGTGAACATGATCTGTCCTTGCTCACTCCGAGGCACAGGTAGCCCGCTTCAACCTTCCGCTACCACACTCCTCCCTCCTCTACCAACTCCGCACTGTACATCCACCGCTGAATAAGCACCAGTTCCGCATTACAAAGCACCCAGTTCTAACTGCCAGCGATGTCACAGACGAGAGGAAACCATCCACAATTTCCACTTTCCCGCCCGACGGACACAAGTTAGCGTCTTGTGCTACAGAACTAGGACCCCAAGACAGCCGCCTTAGGAACCTGCTGGAAAATTGCGTCAGTCCCTTGCTCCACTACATAGCGAGCACACACAGATTGAAACAGACTCTCAGCGACATCATACCACCCGTGTAACGCCTTGGATAGATTTTCATGCCTGGGTCTTGTTTCATCCATAGCAGAATGTTCGACTCCTTGAAGATATATCAGCTTGGAAGAAACGTGACAACAGCGTTGATGTTGGCGAGAACTTTGTGTGCAGGTTGGTTCAGTCAATCACGACACCATCAGAAGGTGCAAGATTAAAGGTGATTGGACATCTAGTTGGTGCCCCGCTTCGTCACAATTGCCCCGCATAAAAGCTGACATAATACTCCCACAGAAGTTTTGCAGAGAACATGCAGGACGTGGGAGTCGGAGATAACATTTTACAATCAACGCACGACCGTCCTCCCATTTATCCGTCAAATGCCTCCAAAGAAAACGGGAAAAGCCAAACCGGGGGCGATTCTGAGTGGCATGCCGCGAGCAGGTCCAGGGAAGGTGGACATTGGAAGCATGGTGCCGCAGGCGGCTCCTTCGATGACTCCGAAGCTACCTGTCCTGTTTGACAACGACAGACAGTCAGGTCAAGAGCGCGTTCACACCGAGCCTATGCCCTCATTCAATGCTTCGTCCGATATAGTCGGCATGTACTGTCACTTCTGCTGTGAGGCAGCGCAACCGGGATACCGACACCAGTGCATTGAGTGTGGCGCCCTTGTATGTGAACAAGTGGCTCAAAAGAGCAGGGGTTGTATATATCTTGGATCAGTGGAGAACAAAGATAACTTTCTGTGCCCAGCGTGCTCCAGGGTAGATCAACCCTTGCAGTACGCCTATATTGGCTTTGGGCGGCGAAAGAGGGTGAAGATGGCTTGGCCCATGGCCGTTGTCAACATCAACCTCGAATCTATGAAGGATGATTACCTTTCAACAGTGGTCAAGATCGATTTGGAGAATCACTATCGCATGCATCCACACAACGTAAGTGAAACTAACCCATATTTTTGCCATAATAAACATACCATTGTGGACAGTTGTTAATACAAACCTTACGCATGCGTGGTTCAGCTCATGTGTCTGAGTCTCGGAAGCTTAAATATGGTTTGAAATTCATGCGCAGTAACATCAATCGCGGATTTCCACCCAATACATTCATCATTGTCGACACACATTCGGACGAGTTCACAGGAATGCTACAGCACACTGGAGGACATATGGGAGGCACAAACACAACCGTCACCGAGATTGTCGAAGCCTACCTTGGCAAAGACTTCTTGAAATGCATGGGAGAGTCCTCGGATGCTGCAAGGAATGACAATTCTGCCCCCACCACGGCAAAAACGACGAAGCAGTGGTGCGATCTCACCGCCAAGACAAGAGGGGGGTGGAGGGTGCTCTTATTGGTTAGCTGCGGTCCTGCAATCAGGGTTTCTCATCACTTTGAATGCGTGTTAAAGCTAGTTAAAAGGTGTGTCTTGTGCTCCATTCACCGCTCTCATTCACTGTTTTTCAGCAAACAGTTCGAAGTCGTGGTTGGTTTTGGGGGTTCCGGAACGTTACCTTCCATGGTCTCCCATACCGTGCGCTCTTTTGTTGTGGAGACTGGGGTGTTCGGACGAACGGACCCCTGGTCAGCAATCTGCCACATGCTCACCTCGAGCCACGACGTCTTGGACTACTCAACCGCTGTTGTGGTGTACGCAACTGTCCTCGATGGCTCTCGGAAAATCGAATGTCGGCAAATTGCGAAGGACACGCCTGGACTGCGTGCTTTTGGCTATGAATTCAGATCTTGTGGAAAACCTGGGTGCAGTCCATGTCCGCCAGACCTCCGCGTTTTCAATCGGAGTGAGAGGGTCCGCGTTCGATGCTTGAAGTGCGGTTGGCAATCGTCATGGGCAAGGACCGACAGTGACAATAAGCACTTCAAAAGGGTAAACGCACTCGCCGCACCTCAATTATTTTGGCACCATTTCCCTCCTTCTCCTGACCTGGAAAACTTCTTCGTGGACCTTACCGAGCGACATAACGCCATAGCAGCTCGGTCAGCTCAAAGATGCAGGAAGAGAGGAAAAAAGTTGCAAAGAAAGAAGACTCTTCAGAAGTCCAAGAAACATGAGCAAGATGCGAAGATGCTAGACCTGATAAAAGCCGAACATTCGCCTGACATGGACGTTGACGAGTGACCAAAATGGCGGAATTGTAGTGAAGTAACTACCGCTAGCTTTTGTTGTACACGCTTATTAATACTGCACCGCTCATTTGCAGAATCCTTGATTTCTCGATTGTCGACTGTATCCCCAACTCGCTCTGTAATCACCTTTTCAGCATAAGAATCTTTGTGTCCTGCAGATGGGGATGGAGCAAAGCCTTCGACGAACGATTATGTAAGCTGTTATACTGACAGGATAGCTCGCGCACCGCGATACCCGTCTCGTTACCGAATATTTTCGCTGTTCCACTTGTACTCCTGCTAGTTCCGGCCGCATCAAACGCTTACAAAACATATATATACTCACCGTGTACACTCATATCTACAGCAAATCTTAGAGTCAGGATGTGTTGCGTACGCGAATGCACAATCTCACTTTCAAGACTTCAGACACAGTGTATAAATCTACATTAGAGTGTTAAGTATAGCAAGGAAACGTAGGGTACACTCGGTCTCGTGGAAGGGCAGGGAGAGAGGTAGCTATATGTCATCATCTGAATCGTCGACATCGTAAGCACACATCGCTGGAGTGTTTTCGCCGCTTTTTTTTTGTTTTACACGTAGCCAGTATAAATTTCTGCGTCTACGGGAGAAAAAGTTCAGTTAGGATTCACTGGAGTCATATAAACCTACCGTAGAAAAGGTTTTAGTTTGGCCTGTTCTTGCTCATCGACTGCGATGACGAGTTTTTGGTAGCCCTGTAAGCGAACAAACACACCGCATAGGCCAAACATCAAGCGAAAGTTCTTGATTCTATATAACATGCCTGGCTGAATATAGTTAGCTAGTGTTTGCTGCTCCCCCTCCATGACGACCTTCACGATACTCCGGCTGAGTCCGAAGTTCCAGTGCGCTTGCTTTGTCTGGCTGGTAATTGAATTATTTCGCGAGTAGTCGGTCACGTATGCTATGGGTGCTTTGGGAGACATAACATCTACGTAGAGCACCTGTAGAACCTAATTAGAACTCGAAAAGACGTCCGTTTGCAACACACCTCGACCGTGCAGCTATAAAACCTCCCAATGGCCATGTCCCCGATCAAACTCCAATCAAACTGTCTATAGCAGACGCCTATCTGGGGATCATTCTCAAACTTCTCCTTGCGCCTAGCTAACGGTCAGTTTTCTGCGACGGCATGTAGTAAGAAAAAATTCCTACTGCAGTAATGCATACAGGTGGGGGTCATCGCCCGACCTGTCGAGTCTTCTGCATTGACTCAAATCATCCACTTCACCATCAAAACAAAGGCTGTTGTTGTGCTTCAAGCGTACGTTGTCCATGCGCCACACCTCGCCTTTCTGTAGTTTGTACGAACACTCACTGGCTTTACCTGTCATATCAATTCTGAAAAGATACTGTGACAATTCACTTGGAGCTCGGAGCCATGTGACTGGGAAGGTATGATCGTTTGCGGTATAGTCGGTGACGTGGATTGAAATAGCGTCCTGTAAGTGATTTACAATCTAATATTCCATTAGCATGATGTCGCACAGCTGTTCAACGTCTCACCTCCACGGTACAGCTGAAAAAATCATCGTGCAAAAGCTCTGGAGTGACATCAGATATGAGAAAATGTTCTGAAGGAAAGTCGGTGTTTGCGGGATTGGTCGACTCTAGAAGGAGGTCGATGCCCCCATCAGATAAAGACGCTTTACGTAGCGCCAGTAGCTCATTCATTTTTTCTTCTGACGGTGGTGTAACCTCTGCTGCAAGCAGAGCCTCTAATAACGCTATCTTCTGTGCCAGGAGCAGTGCCTCATTCCGCGCTGCATCTTGCATGGCCAATAGCGCTGCCTCTTTCTCTGCAGATAACTTTGAAACCACCCGTGTCAATTTCTCTGACATCTGCTGTGCCCTCCTCTTGCCACGACGTTTGCTGCGAGTTCGAGATGAAGAGAATGCTGGCGTTACAGAACATCAACGGATTAGCTGATGTAAGATGCTTGTGTGACGTACGAGCGTTAAGGCAATTGACACATCGCTCTGCATTTTCCTTTTCTCTGCGTTCTCGCCGTTTTTTCTTGAGAATCTGGGACCTAGAAAGCCCTTTTGATCGATTATGTATCAGATGACAGAATGCGATATGTTTATGGGACATACCGGTGGCCTCTCGTTCTGCCGCCAAAAATGCATTCCGTTTTGCCCTCCGCGACCTCCGTTTTCTCGTGCGGATCTGGGACTTGGAAAGCACTAGCGAGGATATTAGCAGCTGATAGGAGATGTTGGTGGAGCGTACCGATGTCGCCACTTGCTTGCCCATTCACCACAATATTGACATTTTCCATGTTGGGATGTTCCTTGGAGTCGTCTTGCATGATACACTTGTGGGGAGTGTTGTGTAGGAAATGTCTTTTTCTCCGACTGTGGCAATTTATTACGTCAGCCATCAATGATTTTGGAGGTATGGAGATTGGATGCGAAATGGAAAGTGTGTTGTGGAATGTTTCGTTACTGAGAAGTTATAGACTTTGGTGGGAGAAGTTGGGTATTCGAGGTAGAATTATGACTGTGTGACAGCTGCAGTCACCACGGAAACGACTTTTCAGCGTAAAACTAATCCTGAAGTTGGTTATAATCCGAGCTGATACGAACCGTCAGGAAAACCTGCAGTCTGAATTTCAATTTATCTTGGTTTGAACGTGTTTCCGAAATCTCAAAGTACATCAAAACCCAGCTATTGATTCGTCCTACAAACAAAAACTTGGGATTGTTTCTGAATTCAGCAGTTAAGTTGAGAAAGAAAGCGTTGATTCAATGACCATCAGCATCATAGGTGGAGACCAACTTAAGAAAGACGACTTACAACACAACAGAAGACTTTCCTTTCTGGTCTTCAACACGTGTCACCTGCATGGTTGACCCAACCCGTCCGCATCAGTCGAGCTTCACCAACTTTGTCCTTCAATGACATCTTAGTTTGCTTCTTGGCTTCCTTCCTGACCTCTCCTCCATCACAACATTGTCAAAATCGCCTCCCTAACTGTCCTCAACAATGGCAACCTCGTGTGGATCAACATCGGCGGGTTTTTGCTTCCTGTTCCCACCAGAGAAAAATGCAAGGGACTGGATGTGGTGGAAGTGAACCTTGGAAATTTGTAAGTTCGTTTAGTTGATGTTCTAGACTAGCTATCTCAGCAGCAACAACAACCGCAGCACCTGCACCGAGGTCCACTGGTAAGTTTTCTCTTACTTTTATGCGCATATCACATTTGGGAGCGACACAACTACAGTCTCTGTTGATGTTGGGAACGACAACAACGATTATTCCGCTTTATGCCTCGATTGGGAACATTCACAACAACGTTCGACGAGCTCATTGCAGCGGAGTCGTGATTGTCGGGTTTCTTGCTATGCCGAAAAGTACGTTATACCATAGGATCCTATAGTTGATCTGACTAATTATCATACAGACACACAGGAGTATGCATTCCGAAAATTTCGTCGACATCTTTTCCACTCATCGCTCTCGAAGATTCTTGAGTCACTCATTCTCACAAGCTTGGTTCGACCCAAAACGGCAGTTGGCCGTGTACATCGCGAATTTATGTTCGAATTCTGACCCTCAGTGTGTTCAGGTGAGCTTCCAACAACATTTTTCAACAAGTCCCACACGTTACTGTTTTGAACTTATAATGTCGTCTACTCAAATACCTGCCCTTAAACCATTAAGATCAGAATCAAATTCAACGGCTCTGACTCTTCTGCCTCTTTCTCATATCTGGGGGGGACGCCTCCAAACGTCCGATCTGAGTTAGCTAGATCAATTTGCTCGGAAATATTCCTCGACTGTTTTGTCTTCAATCATAGCTGTTTTCTCCGCGATTTGCCGTATGTTGAACGAAGAGCCTCCGTTAGCCGTCTTAAATAACGTCTAACAACACTGAGATTATCGCTCTTGAGTGAGGACCTACTCAAACATGCTATAGACGTGTCTTTAGCAATGTGGTTCCGATTTAATATCGTGACCCAGCTCGTGCCTGCAGAATAAGTAGGGTGTTTTGCCTTGTAACTCCCACGCCATTTCCGTCTCCAGCATTGTACAGTGACATTATAACATCCTAATTCACACTGCATCTCACTGCTTCAACGATCTTGGCCATGTCCACCAAAAGCCTTTCACCCATCGATGGGCCATCAGCCGCCAAGACTCCCCTCACCGTTACAACTGCGATGTGCAATCTGGATCTCGCAGCACGGATTATCAAGCTTGAGGAGGAACAGAAGGAGATTCTCAACAAGGTTTCGGTGGCGAAGAGATTGGCTGTGAAGTGCATATTGGAGAGGGTCGCACTGGAGCAGGTTGTCCAGATGATGGAGAAATCATTAGAAGAGCGAGGGCGCCAGCATACTATCAACCTTGAGCATGTTGCCACGAAGTGGAGGTCAGAGGTTGACAATCTCCTTCACAGTTGCCGAGGGATTGAGGAGGACAAGATGAGGGAGACTCTGATGCATGATATACTCTCAGACAGTGTTCACAAGCTACAGAACCTAAAGTATGGATCATTTTGACTATATATTTCCTATGCTAGCATACAGGTTTTCTAACGTTATCAAGCTCGACATTTAAAATACAATTTGTGTCCATTGAGAGTAGTACCTTATGTAGGACAATGCTTTCTGATCTATGGGACCCCAGTGTCTCTGATCTCTGAAGTCGCGGATGCCCTGATGTGAGGCGTACCCCCATCAGTCCGCCATACCCGCCGGCCGTTTTAGATACGCCATTCGTTGGATGAGACTGAACTCAGGTGTCTGTTGATTCGCCTCGTGCGGCGCGTTTCGCATGTGAATCTGCCTCTTGGTTCCCTGGTATCCCCCATGTCCTGGTGTCCATCTGATTTTGAGTCTTCGTTCGTCGTGCTCCTGGACGAGTATTCTGAGGTCGTCGTGGAAATTGGTCCATGAGGTGGTGTCCCGGCTACGAGCGGAATGGCTCCGTTGCTCTGATCGATGCCCGTTTGTCGATGCCCAGGGATGTGGTGCCTCTTCCTCCTCCGGTCTCCTTCAGCAACCGTCCCGTGTGGGCCCTTCGTCGGACGTATCATCCAGCCGCATGCTAACGCGTACTTCGTTCCTTTGGCAAGTAATGCACGTCAACGTGTGCGTAGAAACGAGCTTCCTTTGCGAGACTGATGCATCCTTTATTGTCAACACATATCTCTGTTCCAGGATCTTCGTAATATACTCCAATATCTCGCAGCAAGTAACCCAACCATGTTACCTGTTTGATGCGTGCGAGAGGGCCATATACTCTCCTTCAGTCGACGAGGCTGCAACGGTTGTTTGATGTATCCCGAAACCTACCGTCGGTCGTCAATATCTCGTGCCCAGTCCGAGTCACTGTATCCAGTGAGGACATCTGCGTTCTTGCTATTCTCGCCAAGAACGAGGCGGAATTCGCATGTGCCTGCAAGGTAGCGTCAAACTCGCAGTGCTGCTCTCAAATGTGCCTGCCCTGGGTTTGTGCTGAATTGTCCTAGGTGGCTGCTCGCGAATGCGAGATCTGGACGGGTGACCATTGCCATCCAGGTGATTGCCCCGACGAGTTCACAATATGGTAACTTCTTCATCTCCGCAGCTTCTTCGACAGTTTGGAGGCCATCTTTCAATTTCCTCGTGCATTGCCTTCCACCATTGGTCTGCCTCGGTACAAGTAGATGCGGCCCGAAGGTGTTCTGGGATTAGTTGGCCATGTGCTGCGAGATAGGCAGGCTAAGTGACCTCACCGACAGTGGTATTTTCAACTGGTGACGTGTGGTTGTCGTTTTTGCGTTGCCTTTGGGCCCGGGCTTCTCGTCTTCCCTTCTGATCATTCTTTTCCTTCTCAGACTTAACTTTCTGAATGTCTGCTGCTTGTTTCTTCCACGATTCACGTCGAGGCCAGGTTGGCGGAGTATTCGAGAGTGAACATAGCTCTATATATCGGTGCCATATACAGTACTAGAAGGTCAGCGCATTTCATGAATACTATGTAGCTTATTCCATTGGGGCCTAAAATCTGTGTACGGTGATAGTTTTGCGATTGCTCTGTGTACCTGTTGGTTCTTAATCAGCCTGAATTCGCATATTGGTGGGTCGTAGGTGATGTCCGGGTCCACGTGGTCGTTTTCGAAATAGATATTCTCTCAACACCACGCCAGGCCTTCGGTTGACAAAATTTTAACAGTTGTCTTATTAGTGAAGAGTCTTTTCCAAAATATAACGGAAAGAAAATAAGAATTGTGCATATGTAACGGCATGATGCCATGACTCAGCTGTTGCCCGCAGTATAAATTATTGTGTGTTTGCATTCTCTTGCCTTACTCCACCTTCCTTCATCAACATTACAAGGCAGCGTCCGTACACACTGGTTCATCTTGCTGCATTCATCTTAGCTATGGCAACCAATAATGTTTCTCTCATCTCCGAGCCCTCAAACAATGAAGCCCTCCCTGCAATGTTAGTGACAGGCAAGCAGAGTGCGACAGCAGCACAGCTAAATGCACGTGTGGCGCAGTTGGAGGAGGAACGGCCTAGGATAAATAAAATGCTTCAGGACATGGAGAGATTGGTCAAAGAATCCTTGTCGAGGCAGAGAGGACTGGAGAACTATGTCCAGAAGAAGCACGAGTTTTTTCAAAGGCAAGGTCTCCAGTATAACCAAGACCTTAACATACACATCTTGGCGTGGAGGAGTATTATGGAGACAATCTATGCACGTGTGGAAGCGCTGGAAATGGATCAAATGGCAAGCGATGAGTCTTATCGTCTTCTCTCGAACAATGTTGCAATGCTTGAGGATGGAGCTTGAGGACATGGCTTGTCGCTTATGATGTCGGTGCGTGATGCACTATATAGACCTAATTTATTGCTAACATGCCTCCAAGAAAGTTTCTCCCCACCTGTAGGATTAATGTACCACTACCTATACACCGGGGGGGAAAGACGCCATGCACCAGTGGTATTGGCCCACGAACCTTAGATTCTGACCAGATTATCACCGTATTTTGACTACATATCCGCGAACTGAACAAATGATGCGAGTCTGCATATTCTCATGTCATTTTCACCACATTCTGAGCTTAGCGTACTTAGCGCAGCGCAGAGTGCTGATGGTGAACATACCTAAGGCAATATCCCTACTTGTTGGGCGCATAGAATCCGGATGATGCTGAATTGAAGTTAGACATCTGGCCCTCATAGGTGGGGAACTTAAACTCGGGAATATCGCAAAGGTCTTGAGGGTCGTCAGGGTGCAGTTGTTCAAAAAGAAATTGACGGAGAAGGGCGGGTAATAATGGTATTTCCAGTTCTATTGCGAGGGCAGGAGGCGTCCTTGCCCGTTTTCGTTCTAAGAAATTGTAAAGATAACTCGCATGTAAAGGATTTAATTGAAAACACACGTGTTGTCCGAGCGAGCTGTACGCGTGCTTAAACGAGTGTGGGACCATCGTCAACTTCACCGTTCTCAGTGCTTTCCGATTCATCTTCACTTCCATTGCGCCGAGCATCATCGTTCCGATCCGCAATGCTATGTGGATCTGCCATGCCTACGAAAAATGCCTGGTCCTCCTTCTCGCTCTTTTTAGCGTTCTCCTCCCCTCCTACAGCAATGCATGCCATGCCCCAGAACACAC
Source organism: Suillus brevipes Sb2 (assembly GCA_011800875.2). Lineage (NCBI taxonomy): Eukaryota > Fungi > Basidiomycota > Agaricomycetes > Boletales > Suillaceae > Suillus > Suillus brevipes. The sequence continues at coordinate 9,603 of JRHT02000248.1, read as the reverse complement.
AGAGAAAACCCAGTGATCCTAACATCCAGTTAGGCCAAGATAGTCAAAGGCAGCAGCAGCGGCACGAACCGTTTGCACCACCACTTGCACTGCCACCTCTACAGCCCCAGCTCTCGCCTCTCGAAAATAATGGGGGGGTTGCCGCGGATGGATCCAAATAGCCTCCATCTGAATGAGACGCTCTTCGTACGACGGTATCTGCCTGAGAATGAGAACCTCGCGAGCCTTTAGAGAAACCGAGGTGGAGGATGTATTTCTGTGAGACCAACATGGAGTTAGAGTTCGTAGAATTGCCTGCTCATGGAGAGTTACTCACCCGAGAAGCATCTGAAATTGCCGGAAGGCCGAGTTTGCAAACGCTACAGGTGAAGTTAGCTTCAGAGTGGTAAATAAGAAGAAGAAGAAAAACACCCGCCAAACAACAGTTCAATTCGTACAGAAACCGAAGGTTGGAGAGGAGGGAGAATGGGAAGATGGGTGTGGTTTCAAAGTGCTTTGAGAGTGCCATCCGGCGAGAACGAGACCAAACCACACGCGATGCTGCCATAGTGCGAGATTAGTAGATAGCGAGGACTTGGAGAATTTTCAAAAATTTACCTTGCTTCACGTACCCCGTAAACGGTTGTCAGAATATCGAATAAACAGACCTGCTTAGGGGCGGAATAGTGATTCTTTGCGGAAATAAACGAGCGTCGGTTTAGTTCTGTTGGTGTGATCCGGAAAGAGTCTGTTTAGTGCTGTTGTTATACCTCGAGTTTCTTCAAGTCGTGTTAGCGTCTAGTTAGGGACAAGGTACGTTTTACGTCGGGTTATCCATACAATCTCGCTCTACTTAGGGTACAACTAAAAAGTCGTTTCCGCAGTGATATTGTAAGATTCCTAGATTTGTTCTATTGAGATATTTTGACTTTCTACAGGCTCCTGGTCTATTATTATTTCTAGAAGGCAGGTGTCCGAGGGTTTGATTGAATGTCCCTTGATGGACATGCTTGGTCATTCCCCGACTACACCGCCAACTGCCGTTTTTAGTCGAACTAAGCTTGTGAGAAAATGATTTCAAACACCTGGCAACCAGTATGACACGAGGACGAATACAGACTTGGCCTATAAATGATAAATTTATAGTGTAAAGCCCACACATCTAGTCCTTATTGAAGATTTTGTCCCGATCCTTGGCAACACCTTCGTTATTGCTATATTTTGCCCAGACCGGGCCTTAGCCGAGGCCTGGGAACGAACATGTCAGGCATATCGGAAGAAGTCCTGTAGCCCAGGTCGAGCAGCAGACCTGTGGCGGACCTGTGATGGAGCTTATACCAACATCTGAGTGGCCTAGAATAACATTACATTTGCGCGCCGCTACTACAACACCAAATCTTAACATTAAATTATTACACTCTTTGAAGCATACTGGCAATGCGATCAAGCTATTAATCAAAATGGTACAACATTTATATCCATCACGGATAGTACAGTTATACTGGTATACACTGGTAGGCAAATTTAAACGGACGAAATATTTGCTAATGCAGAAGGTACATCATAGACTCAGTCTGAAACAACAAGAGAATGAGGAAAGAACAGGGCAGCGTGTTTGCAAAACTCGTCCCAGATGTCCACCCTGATAGAATCTTGTTCCTGTGCGATCACGGTATGATCACCCGACTGTTCTAGCCACCGCTCGATGAATGGACCTTCCAAAGGGATACGGGAATCCCACTTTGGCCATGAGCCCCTTGGGAACAACGGATAAGCCGCGATGAAGGCAAGCCAGAATGCGTCGCGCCCCCACGTCCACAGTTGTGTCTCAGAACCAACGTCAACTAACCAACTTTCGATATTCTTCGATAGCGTTGCCCATGTGTTCCAGTCAGAATTGTCGAAGTGTCGAAGTGGCAGGAACGGGATTTGGATGTCATCTGACACATCTTGGTGCGCAGGAGAATTAGTGTCACCTTGACTGCAAAGAGACTGTATCGCGTAAGTTTGGAAAAAAAAGTGAAATATACGGACTCACAGCGCTATCTGGATGCATTGATTCTCCAGAACTGGAGCATAGATCCATTGATACCGCTTCTACAACTGGTGAGGTAAAGGACGCATATTCTTCTCCAAAAGAAATTGAAATATGAACAGGCTGTCATGCAAACCAATAGTGAGAAACCGGTTCTGATGTTCGATTGGTTCCAACTACTCACCGAATTCCTTTCGATAACTTGCGTTGGAAGTTTGCCTGAAAAACAGATTGTAAGGAGCACCGACTGAAATGGGCCTTGGTTGATGCCCTGAAATTCGATATCGGGATGAACAGTTATAGTGGAAAGTAGTCCGGTTGCCATTGATTGGGAGTTGGGAGCTGAAGTGTTGAACGAGGCAGACGATGTGAGAGTATTGGACTTGTTGATTTCGACCATCAAGAATCACGTGACAATGCTTTGCTCCAGATTGATCGAGTCTTCGAAGTTGGCAAGCATGACGCACAACGCTGATATCGTCGATGGCGTCGGTGTGTATTTTCCTCATGTATTTGAAATTTCTATATGTACTGACCTGGTGGTTGCAGTTCTGCAGTTCTGCGATAACAATCAAAAGCAAGTCCTATGCAAGGCATGCCCGAAGAAAAATGGCCATTATCGTGTAATGGAGCTGCGTCACGCCAAGAAGCACATTATGCAGGCAATCCACATCCGTCATGCTAATTATCTCAAGCAGCGACTAACGAGGCTTCAGCGTCCAGTCCAAGTTGAGCCTGAGGCCTCGCTGGATGATAAGGACACTGACACGACGACCATGGAGCCCACAACTGCCACTGATATCGTCTCCTTCGAGGCTGACGACTCCTTCATGGAAGTTACTGTACGTGACTCGGACCCGCCGCTTGTTGACATACAGCCTGGTGTACCACTTCCTGCAGCACCCGTGCCAGAGGGTGGGGACCTCGACCTCAGGTTATCGGAGCTCGTGAAAGGCATAATAGGCCATCGGACTCTTGAGCTCGACAAAAAGTGTCCAGACTTATTTGCCGAGCTTCAAACAAGCCTCGCTATGGGCGAAATACCATTCTAGACACGACTTTTCCGATCTTCTGCCAACGAGGAGCATCAGCTCGCCGACGAAGCCGAACTTGATTTTGGGGTTGAGCTCCCTGGTAAGTGCCTCGTCATTCTTTGTATGGGGCTATGTATCTAACGATGCTACCAGATGAAATCCTTGACAAGGTGTCCGCGAACTTCGAGAATGTCTCAGTAGATAATCCAACTTATCCATGGCCGTCAAAAGCAGTAAGTCTCTCATCCTGTCAGAAAACCAATGCTTACCTTTCATCAAGCATTTTATAACATCGCTTCTTTTCAGCTCTCCACGCATCCCGTTTTCTGACTCCCAGAAGAGAGCTGTGCTCAACTGGGCCAAAGAGCTCGGCGCCGCCAATGTCCCGTCACTCGGTGCGATGAAGAAGTGCCATAATTACCTGGACGAGCTTGTCGGCAATCTAACTCAGAAGATGACATCGCGTGCTGGTGATGTATTCTATATCAATAACGTCGCGGAAGCAATTGCAAAGGTACGTCTAGCATGTCTTTCGTGTCCGTTCAACAGTGACATTACACTCAGGATTATGCGAATTCACTTACACGTTTTGCGATGCGCGATTATCCCGAGGACGGTGGCGAGGGGATGTCACAGGTCTTTAATGGCCAGAAAATGTTATTCGATCTTCCGTCACCACCGGCAGCTCGAGTGGACGGAACCGTGTACTTCACAGATGAACTGTTACAAGATACTTCTGGAGATTACTTCATCCCAGAACGTTTTTTCTATGCCTCTCCACCTGTAGACTTAGATGATGACAATGGCGAATCCCACGAGAATTCAGTCACGAAGCCCTTATATGCGCTTGGTCGGGCGGTCAAACGAACGGAGGTACGTCATCATTGTGCACCTACTATGATGTATATGTTCTAACTGCACTACTAGGCTGGATTTATCGTTAACGAGGAACAAGAGATCATACCCACATCTGCTTTCATGCGGTCCTTTGAAGACATTGCTGCGACTCGGGGTGAACTCGATTGTGGCCTTACTGGTATGTTTTACATTTACTTGTCTCGGTCACTGCAAGATTAACATGAGATAAACAGTCTCGTCAACTAAATATGCAACGCTTTCGCCAAATCCACTGCGTGCAAAGGCAAACGGTCGCATGGTATATACGGTCCCCCTCATCGTCTTCATGGACGACGTTTCCGGCAACATATCAAAACAATGGAACAAACACCACGCGATCTACATGTCAAACGCGAACCTCCCACGAGAAATGCTGGAGAAAGAGTTCTTTGTGCGCTTCGTTACGTCCTCACCGCATGCCACTCCCATGGAGCTTATGCGGGCAATGAAACAGTCCATTTGGTTCGTTATTTTATTCACTCGTTCAGATTGAAGCTCTAACTAGATTTACAGTAATGCAGCTACATCTGGGGTCGCTGCATGGGATTGCAAAGACAACGAAGAAGTTTTATTGATCCCATGCGGGCTTTTCATTGCTGGCGACAACCCGATGCAAGCAGAAGAATGTAGTCACGCAGGATTGAACTGCAACTACTTCTGCCGGACGTGCGACATCGGTGGAACAAAGGAGTACAAAGCGTCTAAGGATGGCTATAGCAGCCTGTTTGCAGTAAGAACATAGTTTGATTGTATATCAACTACTGATGATGTGATTCAGTCAGGCAATCTTCGAACACCAGAAGGCACTGCTGCGAACATTCGGGAACAGTTTGAGATGGCGCTGAAGCCTGGCGCTACTGAGAAAATCAAGAATTTGGTATCGACGACAGGCGTTCGTGATACAGCGTCGAATTCCATCATGAACACTCTTGTAGAACTTGGAAAGAAGCTTCGAAAACGTATAGTCGGCACTCAAGCAAAGTCCGAAGCTGAAGTCACAGCTGCACTGGAGAGAGAATCTGAAGAGCTTCTACAAGGTGACAAGCTCGAAGACACCCTCAACCCGTTGTTGGGAATGAACGGTCAGTTTTTTTCTGAGTCATTGGCATCTTGTTCATGTTTTTGCTAGGGCTCGACATGCACATGGATACGCCAACGGAAATATTGCACACTGTGCTACTCGGCGTTGTGAAGTATTTTTGGGGACAAACCGTATTTTTACTCGACAAAGCGAAGCTTATGGACGTTTTTCAAACCCGTCTCCAGTCCGTCGACACAGATGGACTGAACGCTCCGTGCTTGAATGCAGGATACATCTGCCATTACAAGGGTAGTCTGATTGGAAAGCACTTCAAGAGCCTGTCGCAGGTGATGCCATTCATAATCTACGACCTCGTCCCTTCAACAGTCCTCAATGCCTGGACAATAATGGGCGAACTCGTTGTACTCATCTGGCACACGAAGGTTCTAAATACCGAAGTCTATCTTGTAGGTTAATTCACGCGTATTCATTGTAGTTCTTATCCTCTGTGTCTTCTAGGCAAACCTATCTCGGACAATCGAAGACTTTCTTAATGTCACGGCACAGTGTTCCCCCAGCATCATCATCAGCAAACCGAAATTCCACTTCTTGATCCACCTCCCAGCATACATTCGTCGGTTTGGACCTGCGATTATATTTTCAACCGAACGCTATGAATCATTCAATCACGCTTTCCGTCTGACGTGTATATACAGCAACCGTCAAGCTCCAAGCCGTGACAGCTGCAGGATATTTGCTCATCAAGATATTGTCAAACATATCGCTACAGGTGGATTTTGGTATGACTCCAAGACCTCAAAATGGGTTCGAGGAAGTCAAGAGGTTCTTGGATATATATACAATCACCCAGAACAAGCGCAACTGCTTGGGTTGTCGCACCTTGTTTGTAGCCCTCCTGCATACATACCACACTCGTTTCCACCTACTAATCACATCTGTATCCAATTCGTCGTAATGGAAGGTTTTTCGTGGCCTGCTTCATTTGCTTGGATGTTCAGCGTGATGGCAATAGCACAAATAAAAATATGCATAATTGATAGCAGTAATAATTGCTTGCAAGGTTAGGATGATGTACACAATGTCGAGCAGACATCACAGACACCTGCGGCTCTATGTATGTCTGATACCAGGGAGAGCTATGTACAACCTATGGAAACCAACCTATGTGACAGGTCTGGTCGCCAGGGTATCCCCGGCACCTCTGATACCTCTTTTGGTGGCCGTAAGCAGGTCTCTTGGTCCCTTCACTCCCGTACTTCCTTACATATATATCATATTGCTCGGTAAGAGGTGCCGAGAACACCATTGGACCGGGGCTGTTATTAGGTCAGCTACGGGGTATCGCTTTCAAACCTGTGTGAGAGGTTTTCGGCAGTTGGCGGTGTAAAACACGAAATTTCCAAAAAAAAAAAAACAACAACCCTGACACGTCTGAGTAACGGAGCTGTTACGTAAGCAATGAAGTTTGGTTTGTGCGTGTTCTACTTGCTCTTGTTTGTCTGGTTACTGTTTGTTTCTTTTTCATTCCACTCCTCCCAGCACCCACCCACCCCACCCACCCATCCACCCATCCATCCACCCATCCATCCATCCAACAGATACAACGTTTGAAGTCACTTCGAATATACACGCATTGCTTCACTTTTACCAACACCTAACATACACCTGTCTGCTGCAATCTGCACCATCGGTAGTCGCTGGCGTAGCAGCATGCTGTACTGTGATTGATTGGTCATGTTTTCCCACGGCATGTGTGACCACAGGAAGTGCGTTGTGCCTATGCTGTGTGCACACTCCCACTGCCTTGCACATGGTATGGCGGTCCTGTGCTGTAATGCATTTGAGGAGATTACCTGCCCGGACTTCGCTGCTCTACTATGGTTACAATGTTGTTGAGTGCATTCTGATTCCGCAGAAAGGTCAGCCTCACCTTTCTCTGTGTTCAGTCTATGATGCCAATTGCTTGGCATGCTCCTCTTTTTGGAGAGTGATACCTGCCCTCAGTATAGGGCTGAGTACCAGCTATGATTCATGGTTCTACTGTACCTCATTGTTCCACTAGGTAGGATTTTTTTCATATTTGTTGTATTTTGTACATGCTCCCAAAGACATAGCAAAACTCTCTTTTGATTGGGAGGTGCATCTGGCTTATGCCGGACTGATGTCAAGAGAGGCAGTTCCCCACCATCCTGTACTGGGAATGGTAATACTCTTGAGCTGTATTGCCTAGGAGGGAACACCATTTTACTCGAGGTCTCTTAAGGTTTGGTGTCTCACTGGTTAGATTCCCTCGATGAGCCGTCTTGCGCGATTCTGTTTCCCACTCCCCTTCCCACCAAACTTACTGAACTTCATTTTGATCCTACACTAATGGAGGATATGTGGGTCACACCATTCATTGGAGAAGTACCACGGTGGTTGGATGATGCAGATGTTAGAGATGGCATCTGCGCTCTTCAGGGAAGAACAGGTGCGACTTGCCACTGATAACCTTTATCATTTGTTTGGAGAAGAGCTTGCAGCACTCAAACTTCCTCTTCGCATCCCAGAATGTAGGTTTTAAACTGTCTTCTTTTCTGATGAAGTCGCTAGGTGAGTGTTTCACGGCCCCAATCCCGCCGGAGCAATTTGCTGGTGTCATTTTTATAGTTCACTACTCAAGTGAAGGAAGCAGTAGATATTGCTGTTACCATCGCCGGATGCTCTTGAAGCCCTGCCATTCTTTAGATCGGCACTGCTAGTCCCACCGCGCTTGATCTTGATGGTGAAGATGAACTGAGGTTAACGATCTCCCACAGATGGACTCAGAACAAGACACACTCGCTGATGTTCTGGAGCAAGGGATGGCTACCTTAGACATGGACAACACTGCCAAGTCGAACAAGATAGGCTATGCAGTTGAAAGCAAGATTTTCAGAGAAGGTGAAAACATATCATTTGCGCAGCAAATCACCCTCTCAGACCCTGAGCAGGTGTTAGTACAACACTTAGAGTCAATGAGGCTCCTCCTGAAGGTACTGTGTTTGCATGTCGCTTCGAGAACAGACGGCATCCATGAAGAAGCAACAGTTTATAGCTCGGTTGTCCCAGGCAGCAAGAGCGGAGGTTTAGACCCTTTGCAGTGCCACGGTATCCGCATCGGTTCCATAAAAATATGTTTATTTCTCAAACTCACATGGCACAAATGCTGTAGCATCAGGATGACAGTTTCGTTTGAGTGGCGTGTGGCTTCATGCCAGCTTCCGACTTATTGACTAACCTATTTCAGGTAGTTTGTATTTGCTTTTGTTTGGTCACCGTTGATTTTCTTTGATTCTCTTCATTTCTCTCTTTGCTCCATCCATCCCAACTGCCTAGCGCGCATTGTTTATTCAAAGTCGTGCTAAGCGGGGCGGCACTCCTTTCTGTCCTCAAATTTCCAGGCAGAGTATTCTTGGGCTGTAATGCCCGGCAGGGGTCGCCGCTGGAACTTGGATGTCCTGCTACATTATCTCCGTCTTACTTGCAGGGCGCCCTCTCACATAACAGTTGAGGGCATTATATTCGTTTATTTTCCGTGGCATCCTCCTCTTTGTCCAAAAGGTATGGTGGATCTTTGGTGACGGTTCGATTTGCCGTCATGCCGCATGCATTTTTCATAGTCCGCTGTATTTATTGTTGTATTACAGAGCATACCCAACAATATTAATGTCACAGGTTTGTTCGCGTTGCCGAAACCTTCGTGCTCGCTGTGGGCAACAGCGAGCTCAACTACTGCAACTTTTCACCACTTCATGCTACCCATTGTCAAGTGTGACCTGAAATTATGGGGAGGCCAGTCTCGAATCTGTCCTAAGGCAATGTTTATGTCCATTCCTCTCCACACAGCTCATTCCTCTCGAATGAAGGCAGATCGCTCTGGGCGCGAACTATGTCCCCACTGGTCGACAGCGAGCTCGAGCTTGTCCTCAGACTTGTCCCCACCAACATCATGTTCACTAATTGATTTGCAACCCAGAGAAGAGTCTCTACCAGGTCTTGCCTACTCAATAAAAGGATTCCGGTCGTAGGGTAGTCCACGTGGATACCGAAAAGTTAGCGCTGCGCATTTGGCAATGTGTCCCAGCACACCGCTGTGACGGTCAGTGCGCATCTGCAAGCGTGGGTTGGCTTCCTGTATGCGGTGGAACATGTAAAAGGACCACGCAAGCAAAGGTCAAGGTAAGAGACGTACCAAAGTCTAGCGCGACAAATAAATTTGTCTCATGAATCGCCTCGCAGATGTAGTATCCTTTGCGGAAGGTAAGGCTGAAGTTCACCTGTAAGATTTCGGTGAGTGCTGGTCATTGATTTAACATTTGATGTGATCTGGAATGAATTTGGGTAGGCATAAATTGTCTGCCCGCTGCACGCTTGGGCACTTCAACGACGGATCAAAGTGCTTGTATGTTGGCTAGGAATGGATGTGAACACTGCTGTCGGACACAACCGGATTCGACTGGCACCGTAATCTCAGGTCACGCTGGGCAATGGCTAGTACGAAGCGATAAATTGCTGCAGTAGTTGAGCTCACTGTTGCCCACAGCGAGCGCGAAGGTTTCAGCAACGGACTGCTGTGACATACAAGTGACATGATT
>JRHT02000247.1:11115-51867 GCA_011800875.2 Suillus brevipes Sb2 | reverse complement strand
CAGCAATGATGAGAGATGTAGAGCGCAACAGAAACTCAACACTGTGTTCAAGAATGTGTCTACTGTCCCCATTTCATCAAGCAATGAAGCACAAGACACGGTCCAGCAATTAGATGCTCTGCAGAAGCACATTGAAGAGACCTTCAGTACATCGAAAATCACGAATGATCCGTGAGTCAATATTTAAAAATTGATATGTCCGCACTGACTTACTGAATGTTACCACGAACAGTATCTCACAGCCACGACGCAAAACAAAACGCAAATTGCCAGAACCAGGAATGGAACATACCGATCAGTTAGAACATTTGACCGGGGATGAAGACCGTCCGATGAAGCGTGGTAGAAAACATAAGTGTATTCTCCCTTTGCCATAACTCGGCAATGAAGACCGGCAACTGTGACGGATCTCGGATGAGTTCGGGAAATTCCGCCAATACTGCAGTCTGGTCACATCGCTTTTGGATTGTGGGCTAGTGCAAGTAAACATGGTTCCGGCCAGTAACAGAGGTGAGCTTGATATTGTGTATGGTTCGTAAATTGAAATCTGACATACTGTAGTGCTATTCAACCTGGACCTTCTGCATATGATCTTTCCCCTTCTATTTCTACCCGAACTTCATAGTTTGGGTCAGACATGCACAACCATACGCAATGAGGAACAGCCTATCATTTTGCGTCGATTTAACGCTATCCTCGATCCCTTTGTTAATCAGTTCTACTGGGAATTTTATCAAACCCTTCGACATATAAAGGCCATCATAATTGGTTCTTGCGCGCTTGACATGATGCTTCGGACAAGAAAGAATGCACCAAGAGATCTCAACATTGTCGTTCCGCACGGATCACTATCTCTAATGGAGACCTTTATTCAAAATGTCCTCTCCTATCACTCTATTGCCACTACATGTCACCCTTCGCTGTCTACCATCGTACAACACTTCCGGAAATACGGACGCCAGGGCAAAGTCATCACAGTCACTGAGCCTAAATGTCTACTACACCCATTGCACGTTTGTCTTGAACAGTCCCACAACCGCTGATATGACATTTATCACTGCTGGCGGTGCAGTATCTTTCTATCCCGACCTGACGAGGAACTATCATGCAGTAAAGACCATGACTGGAGAAGGTGTCTTACAAGGGCAACGACTAGGAAGCATTGGAGGTGATAGATTCGATATTCATCCCAACATGACCTTTCTTAACGGTCCATGCAACTCTCTATGCCCCGCTCTGTGGCACCATGTGTCGAACCACAAAGAATATGCTGTGGTTGACTGGGACCGACGTTTTTCGGTCAAATCGATGCTTTACAACAACGATGTTGAATGGCGCTTGAACGACTATTGCTTCAATTCAAAGTGTTTATTCAATATTGATGCTATGGCTGAGAACGAGGACATTCCTCCAAGGATCATGCCTTACAGTGCGCAGAGCGTGAGAGAACAATCAAGGCAGAAGTAATGACAACATTCTCATATAATTTCAATAACACAATTAACCATCTTTTGTTCAGCCATATGAAAAGACATACAAAGACTTGCCATTCTTGACAAGCTTCTTACTGTCTACGGCAAGGACGGAGCTTGCGCGTATGACATTGGATGCGCATTTACGAAAACACTAGGTAATAGTTCTTTGGGGCCGTGAGCACACCAGCTTGGCTTTCGTCTCATGGTCGGCGCCTTTCACGGGCATCTTGATTGGCATCCAGTATACATCCCAGGGACGGGACACAGTGAAGGAGAGGGCTGCGAGCACATATTTTCAGCATCAAATGTGCTTGCTCGTGGTACCCGACATGGAAGCAAGTTCCATCGGCACCAGACGATCGAACAACACTTCATGTTTTGGAATGACAATAAATACGCTGCTCTTAGTAAGCTCTTTCTAACCTACGATGATGATGTTATTTAATGGTCGTTAGGCAACTTTCTGTGGAATCACTATCGAGAAGCTCTTAAATCGGTTCAAACCCTCACTGCTGAGTTGACTGCCATCAAAGCTGAACTGAATATTCTTGATGAAGACTTCCCTCGCTACCTCCAGGAAGAACGCACCTATCTTGATAGCTTGAAGCAGCCGCCTGCAAGAGACCAGATCTGTATACGCTATGTCGAAGCACTCGATGAACTAGCCGAACGAAGGTTAGTACCATTTTGCCACGTAAATGTATCTAACTTGACAATATTAGGACCGAATGGGACTCTGCACGTCAAGCAGCCAATAATGTTCTTACCGGCATTGCTGCCGGCAGCTTCGAGGAGATCAATCGAGCGCTCGCCCAAGCTCGCATCTGCGTTGACTCCTCATATGCGAAATTACAGCATGCTGAAGCGCTAGTGGCACATGTCGAAATACAGCTAGCCCTGGAAGCGCGATGGGAGATAGGCGGGCCAGAATACAACCAATTTAAGATGGAGGCACGTCTTGGAAAGTATCGCACTGCACTCAATGAGTTGGAGCGCTTAGTAGTCATGCGGTTATTCGAGCTATCCAAAGTGTCATTGTCAGGGACAGGTGAGTTGCGAGTTGGGATTGAAATTCTATTGACATATTTTTGTAGGGTATAAGCTACGTCAGCAGATCAGCAAGGCCTTGCAACGGCGATCTGAGGCTATACGAAATGCAATCAATCGCTACAACATCCAGGCAGTCGCTTTAAATCCCCCGTGTCCGAAGATTTCATGGAAAGATATTGCTGACTACAGTTTTATTGGCGAGTTTGATCTCTTACGCCATTCGCGGACGGATATTCGGACCAATGATTGGACAAAACCAGCCCATCGCGAAGCAACTACTATGTATTTCAAATTATGTCGAGCTCATGAAGAAGTTATGCGACTTAATGTTGAAATTCGCCGCTTACGCACTGCCATGCACACTGAAGAAATTGAAACAACTGCCGTCATACAGGATCTACTTATTTCGGATCAAAGACTTGCTCGGGAACTGCAGCACCAATGGCGTTCACGTGCTGCTATCAATGCAGTACACTCCTATCGCTTAGATCGTATTGAGAGCCTTACTGGATTCTCAGGTGTTAGAGGTGTGGGCGTCCGTGCTCCAACGACTGTCGTCCAGCATACTTCGACAGCTCTCAATGACCATGCAGATCCAGGCAAGTTTCTCTTTTGTCGCGCGATTTCAAGCTAATTTATCTCACAGCAGCAACACAGACTCGGAATGTTGATGACATTGGTGCACTCATCAGCTCTGACTATACTGACATGGATGCTATTGATCGCGAGGAGTGCAACATGACAACAGAGGATATGGCCGATTATTTACATTCCATCATTGACTGACAAGTTTAGTTGACCGCTTTTTACCTGTAGTTGTTACAATTGAATGTTTGATTTTACAGGTTTGCGTGTTTGTCTTGGAAGTCCTTCCTCCACCATTCAAGGTCGAATGCATCGTCGTGGCTGGAAATGGTGGCAGCGTCGAAACCCATACACACTGGTGGGGGTTGCGCAATTTCACATGAAATGCATCTTCTTCGACAGGTTTGCATGTTTGTCTTTGAAGTTCTTCCTCCACCGTTCAAGGTCAAATGCATCGTTGTGGCTGGAGATGGTGGCAGCGCCATAACCCATACACACTGGTGGGGTTGAAGTGGAACGCACCACACGATAACTGATTGATCTCTGATTGATCTTGCAGGTGGCAAGATTTGAAGCTTGAATCCAATTTCCTAAATTGGCACTACTAGTAATCGTGCTGCGCCTTGCGTGCTGTTGCCGCATGTCCTCCACCCATCATTGATGCTACAAGCCCTTCCTGTCTTATCCTTCAACTTAGAAATCTTGGTCTGGTCATGGTTGTTCATGCTATGACATATTCACATATTCAGAAATACGGCCATTTGAGAATTTCAAGGTAGAGTCTTCACAGTTTAATATTCTGCAGTGTTATTCAATCTGCATTATCTAACACGTTTAGCCCATTTATATTCATCGTCTTCATGTACGCTAGTAGCACTTTCACATCTTCTTCCACTACGATAGAGTCTTCAATGGGCTCCCGCCGTTTCACCATGTCTAGTCTTGCTACGCTACACTGCTCGACGTTTGCGCAGGGTTTCAGCAACAATGAACGCCAGGCTGCCGCCAGGGCATTGCTTAGGCACGACGCACATGTTGATGGTGCTCACTATCAAACCAAGACGCCTGGCGGACTTCATCCATCCTACATCGGATTCCATTCTACTACTGCTCAACAGCCAAACTCAGGGAGAGCTCTCACTCAAAAAGAACTGATTGATGCAACGCTGCAGGATGTGTTTGATGCGGTAAGTATAAGTTTTTGTTTTCCCAGCGAAATCTCATATGTTTTAGATTGCAATGCAGGACCGTCTCGATGGTGGCATATCTTTGCTTATTCGTTGTCCAGGCTCCGAAGCAAGCCTGACAATATCACCCGAACAAATTGGTGTCGACCTGTACATCACACCTCGGGAGTTGCAAGAAGTACCACAACAGATTGGGGGAGATGTCGCTGTATTAGTGCAATCATTTTCTCAAGAGTTCGCAGTACCTCATCTGCAGCGCTTCACCAAGCGCTGCAACATAGAAAATATCAAACCGCCGAAGCCATGTAAGTCTTTCTATTGTTGTTCCTTCAATTATTGACTTAGTTCCGAAGTCCCCTCAACTCATATTAGTATTGAAGGACCACAGTACCTCCCTGCACCCATTGTTGCCACCGGTGCCCATATCGCGTGCTCTGCGCAATCACCCAAGACTTTTGTGAAGAACTTGCAAAATTTGTCTCTTGCTGATGCAGACTCAAAGAAGCTGCCGTCTGCAGCAATTCGTGAGGGAGCCGAATGGGCAGCGAGTGCTGCTACAAAGGCCAGTAATTTAACTCCACGTCCGCAGATTCGCCAACGCCGGCAAGCAGAAGCATTTGTTGCCAAAAATGACCCTGGCCCGATTTTTTCGGCTCAGCGGGAACTTGGTGCTACAAATTTTAATCTGCCGCTTATTAGTATTGGACCCAATACAGACGCCATCCTAGATCGCTTCAAGTTGGGAGATGAGGTCTTACCCAAGCTGCGTGTGCTAATTCAAACTGTGCGCAGCAGTCGTTGGGAGTCCGTCTTGAGGGCTCAGTCATGGGACCTGCCTTATGAACAGGCCGCACTCTTGTCAAGGGCACTGCTTGCGGACCTTCAAGGTGTACTGTTCGACCCTGAGATTGCTAAGGTTAGTGATTCAAATCAGCGCCTGCATAGTGCTAGTGCTAAAGTAATCGGCTGCTAGGCTCAACGTTCCATTCTCTCGGCGATTTTGAAATGTCTTGGTATTCTAGTGTTTTTATGCATGCTTTACTTGTTCGGATTGTTTATTATCTTGTAGATTATGCTGGAATCTGTTTGCAACACAGCATTTCAATGTGGCGCAATCATAGATCGTGGTCAAGTCAACATCTCCGTGTGTTAAATATTCAAATGCAAGCTGAACTTCTGACCACTAACTTCCCTGTATTGTTTTTCTACAGACAATGCTGTCTCAATCTTTCTATACCAACAAAAACAACAAAACTGCCTTGAGGCGCGTTCAGAAGCAGCCTCGCATCCGTCCCAAGGTCGTTTTGAGCAAGGAAGCACGCAGTATACTTAATGCCAATCGACGGGTCAAGTCCCATCAGTTTAAGGTCGCACTCGACGATGCTTGGACTCAGATTGACAACGCTACGAAGACCATCGCTTCAGCCCACCATAAAAGTGTTCGCTGTGTGCAGAATGACCTCTACATTGGTCATGGAATACTTCGCTCTAGGCACTCCAAGGTGAATGCGTGGAATGCGTTCTGTTGGAAAAAAAACCAGGACAGCGAGAATCGTAAGTTCAGTTTCTCCCTCACTATTAATGTACTAATTGTATCTGCTACAGGTGATCAGGGCAGATACACACTCGAGCAGCTTGTTCATGAGCATAAGGCCGAGTACTATGCGCTCTCGAAGGAAGAACAACAAGACCTGGTGAAGGAGTATGCTGAGCAGAAGTTGGCGAAGATGACTGGTGTCCGCATCTCCACCAAGTCGAAGATCAATGACATCACTCAAACTCTCAAGGCCGTCGAAAACGAAGTATGTGTCTCTTACTATTTTTCATCTTGTAGTTTTGCTAACAGTGATTTAATAACTAGCTCAATAGCTTGAACTGTCGCACAGGTGCAGAAGCTATTCTATACGTGACGCATGGGTCAACCGATCTCCCCCTCCGAGGCGTAACCTTTGCAACGGAAGGTGTACAACACTTCATGCAGTCTGTGATGAGTATCGACAATCAAGATTTGATCACTAAAATGGAAGGCTTTGCTGTCCAAGGCATGAGAGGTTCGTGGCCGTGGCTATTTATTCTTCTCACTCTATGTTAATCTACATCCAGGGGCTGCAAAAAATCACCAACAACGTGTCTCCGAAATACGCTCATCCATCCGTGACATTATCAACCGCACTCTTCGTAAGTTCCTTCCCCTCTTTTCTGGTACATTCACTTACGCTGTAGTGTAGGGGAGGTTACTGGCGACTCCGATGCCAAAATGCAATGGGCTTACTATTTCCGGAACATCGTTCAACGTTACCAAGTCATGATAGAAGGGTGGCCCAAACACATTCCATTTGTGAACCTCAGCAAGGTGTCTAGTGCCCTCCCTGAGCTTGAGATGCTCCTTCGGAAGTGGGAGTTGGGTACCACACATTGGAAGGTTTTGACTGACGCAGATTTTGAGAAAGTCCGTCTGGAATGCAGCGAGATGCTCGAGAGTGGCGAGATCAAAGATACTCGCCGACGACCTCGATCTGACAAAGGCAGTAAACGCAAGAGGCCGGCAGCCACGGATGAAAACTCACGACTTTGAAAATGGTGAGGAAGATGAAGACGACACTCCCAATCATCAGCCGTCTAACAGCACTTCCGACACACCCCTACCCCTCATGTACCCGGCAGTGCTCTTACTCTCTCGCATCCTAACTCCAACAATCTTCCTCTTAATGATTCTACCAACGGGTCTACCTCTGATGCCCCTCTCTTCGACTGTGATGCTGCACTGGATATGCTAGACCAAATCTTTGGCCCTGTGCCCCAAGCTGGTCCATCAACCATTGGTCAAGATCTAGAGTTTAACTTTGCTAACTGTGATATGTTCGGCTCTACATCCTGATACTTTTTCCTCACATCTTTAGACTATGCTATTGAATGTATGCCACCACTCTATGTTCTCGCCTTCAATTGTGTTGAATCTTTTCACTGGCTCTCCATCCTGATGCTTTGTGTTCTCGTATCTTTAGACTACACACACTTGAATCTATGTTCCGGCCTTCAATCTTTTTACTATACTATTCCTAACTTTGACGAGTTAACCTCCACACACATAATACTGATAACACATGTTCTGATTGATTTATTAACCTCACGAAAGAACATAAGAGGGCGGTAGCATCAGAAACTCCAGTAGGCTAATGACAACGAAAGCACATGGCTATCTCACTCTCTATACAGAAACAGTGAGAAGAGAGTGAGAACAATTGAAAAAAATGTAGGGTAATGACTCGATATTTGCGCTGTAGTTGTCCATCATATCCTGGACCATCTCACGGTCTTTGGACAACATTTCTGAGCGGAAATGATGAGTGAGAAACAGTAAAAACAATTGTCTACACTACGCACCTTGAAACTCAACTCGACGACTTGCTGCGGCAGCCTCGAGGCACTGGGTTTGCCTGCCAGCCATCAACACGCGAGACTGGCGATTCCGTCCTCTGAAATGGTGGGAAATCACAGATTTAGAGAGGCCTTTGAGCCTGGAAGAACCCGCTCCACAGGACATGGTAGATAGTGTGGTCTGAGTGCCCTCTGAGAGGTGAAGGAATGGGGAGGAGCTAGAGTGGTCTGAGCGCCCTCTGACAGGTGTAGGAGGATGGCGTGCAGGACAGGCAGGTGAACAGAACAAGATCCGGGAGGTATTCTGTGGGGGTAAGCGCGATGAAGGGCTGCTATACTGACCTGCGACGTCGACGATGTGGAGGTAAGAAGCAGAGGGGCGTGGGAAGCCGCTGTGGGGGGGGGAGATTAGGATAAATCGGGAATGTTACGGACAGTGCCGACAGTGGGAGAGGGCGGGATGGATACTTACTCTTTTGGGTGGGCTGGCTGGTAGGGATAGAAGGTAAAAAGGGCCTTTGGGGCAGTATTTACCGCTGGTGCTGGTGTTTCACTACATCCGAGCCTAATTAAAGTTGGCGAGAAGCACATTCACCAAGCTTAATAAGGCTTACTTAATGGGAAAGCCAGGTGACACACCCCGCCCGGCCTCCGTTTTCTTCTACCACTTATTCCGATTCTCAAAACCCCTCTCATTTGTCGATCTTGCACGTCATTCGTCATATGTGTCGACCCACCATCACGCGTAGCAGTTCTGCAAGCCAATATATCAGAGTCGAGTCGATAGTAGGTCACTCATTACCACCTTCGTGTTTCTTTCATGATCGTCACGCTCTATCCCCAGTTATCACCTTCCTATTTCTCTCATGATCGTCACGCTCTATCCCCAGTCATCAGCGCAAAAAATCTTAAAGTCCCTTCATACCGCATGCCCGCAGGCATTTACGTATCCATCAAAATCGATTTCCGAAGATGCTGGAAATCAACCTTCAAAGTCCTATCATCCGAAGAATCTGTAGTGTGGGGGGATGCTCTGTAAGGTCTACAAATTTGCTGACGCAATTCAAGAACTGACCCGCGGTCTATAGATCATCGCATGCCTCAACTGCATTATCAGTGGAGATCAGGGCATCTTACAAACTTGGTCGAATGCTAGGCAGTGGAGAGGTCATAGCAACACTTGAAACGTCATGGGATGAGCTACTTGATCATGGAGATGAACCATTCAGTGAGTCACTTACTTCTCATTCGTGCACATCCATAACATCTTTTAGATCTATCCTTTCCACCCGTTCGTGATGTCCACCCTTCCCTCACGCTCAAGACTACCTTTGTACATGCTTACGAGGGCCAGGACAGCGCACTGTTTGATGTGAGTAACACTGGCTTCTACAAATTCTACAAATTGCTTTTTGGTGACGGAATATCAGGACAGCCCCACCATGTTCCTTTGTCTGACTATTCTCAAGGATCGTTTCACCAGGGCAATACGACAAGCATCTCGGATGATCCCATCGGATAGTATGGAGCGAGATCATGCTACCCATCGTCAACGTACTCGAGAATGTCCTCAAACTTAAGCAGCACTCTCGAATCTGGCTGTGTCCAACTGCAGCTTTCACATCCATTCCTCTCCATGCGGCCAACCCATTCCTACCAAAGGCAGATCGCTCCAAGGAGCCGTGCTTGGAGGCTCTCTACATCTGCTCTTACACGCCAACACTTTCAGCTCTTGTCAGGTCTAGACACATGATGAAGAAGTGTGTCACTCCGTCTTTCGTGGCAATTGGACAAGGTCAACTGGGTGCTGGGAAAGGCAAGGCACTCTTGGCTGTTGACAGCGAGCTCGAGCTTGTTCATAAGCTCGTCCCTGCGACGGCCAACCGTAGTACTATCTCCGGTGATGCAGCCACACGTGCAGGTGCACTCCAAGCCTTGGAAAACAACACCTGGGTGCATCTTGTCATGGGGAGCAGGACCCTACACAACCTTACGATTCCCATTTCGATAGGTGGTCATTCCTTCAAGTATTGCATTGATGTGATCTTGCGCTGCAAGGACGAGTTCTTGCCACTACGTTCTTCAAAAATATTATTTAAATTGGCGGCTTTCATTGCCAATTGTGAACACAGTCAACTTCTGCATCTTCAAGTCATGCCTGTTTGGCGGACTCGTCGCGTGTCTTTTCGTTGTCCAGGCAATTGTTCCAACTCTCACAGCGCGACCCGCACGGACTTCTGGAGCTGTGTTCCTTGTGCGATAATTCAGATATGTTGAGGGGAAGATGGCGAATCATATCAGGTATAGACTACATATGCGATGGACTCAGTACATATAGCATTTTTATAAATCTAATTTTTCGGCGACACCCCAGTGCCCAATGAGTGCCCAATGAGTGCCCAACCAGCGCCCACCTGCTAAAACTTCACATTTTCTCTATCACATTTCACCTTAGTGAAAATTTGATTTTTCCCGCAATGGGAAAATGCCTGTCATTACATAACATTTTGCAGAACATTTTTCCCCAGTCAAAATTTTGTACTTAACAGGTGGACAAAATTTGTTTACGAAATTTCATGTTTGTATAGTCATTTTTGTAGAACACAACTTCAACTATCTTCACTCATTTTGACGGGAATCAAAATCTTTGTCAAAATATCAGATATCGTATTGTCATTTCACCATGTATCTAAATTTGTTGTTATGCGAGTGTCAAAATTCATAGTGAGAATCACTAGTTTGTTAATCACATTTCAATTCAAATCTTGCCTGAGGGAAAACTCCGAAACTGCCGGTGTGTCAGAAGTTGACGTACAAGAACTTCTCAAATTAAATACTCCCAACTCTCTATTTTGATTATTCAAAGTATGAGGCACCGTATTGGACACAATAAAATCTAAATGATAAAGTAAATAAATCAATGTTTTAACTAAAACTCGAACCAATTTCACAAAAGTCATCCACGTGGCTACCAAATAAGGCAGTTGTGCACAAAAATCATCCATGTGCTTTCTCAAAACTCTATTCATGACACAAAAGTCATCCACATGCTTTCTCGAAGCTTGTTCCCATGCTCACTGTCATCAACAGCGAGCTCAAGCCCGCCCTTCATATATTGGGTCACAGGTCACAGTATGGCAGGTAATGATGCCATTACTAACACCTGCCTTTTATAGTAATTAATTATCTGTGATGTATCCACCTTTGAGCAACAGTGTTTATTAATACCAGAAACATATGTAGGTGACATCAGGTCACAACAACAGGACAAGTGAAATGAAAGGAGTGCTGCGATAAGGACTAGTAAACTTGGAGGCAGAAACATATACTAGTGACATTGGGCCACAGTGATGGGACTAGCGAAATGAAGGGAGCGCTGCGAGAAGGACTGGTACTACATCAAATGAAACATGTGAGGGTGACATCGGGTCACAGTGATGGTACGAAAGGAGTGCAGTCAGACAGACAGAGAGTACATGGGTACCGGCAACTACGCGCCAAAAACCCCAAGTCCTGTTGTTCTTGTTTTAATGTGTTGATCTCAAGCTGAGCTTGACTGTGACTACTCCGAGAACTCCAGCTTATTCACTAATGTCATAGCCCGCTATCTTTCAATCGCATGTGCTAGCCTCTGTCAGAATGACGTGCCCTACCAGCACTCCATCACTGTTCAACAACACCTCCATCAGTCTCTTGGTGTACTCATGTATCTCCGCAGTACCCGATTGGTTCAGGTCGGCCTCCCTTCGCATCCAGCATCTGGAAACAGACAGACACTTTCAATCCACAGACAGACATTCCTGGGGGGGCGTGAGTGACAAAAAACAGATATAAAACAAAGGCTCACCTTTACCACTATGGTCCTGCTCAAGCTGGTCATCTTCATCATCGCTGACCGTGATGACCGGCTTGGACTTGACAAGTTTGCGCTTCTTGCGCGGCTCATTGCCAACTATGTCATTCTCCCTTGGTCGCCGAGTCCCCCGATCTGGCTGCTTCCCCTTTCCCTTGTTGGTCTTTGGCTTTGCAGCCTCGGTGGGAAGTGAGTCGATCGGTGGGACTGACATCACCTCGGGAGCTAGTGGCGGGACCGAGACTGGGGTTGGGGTTAGCACTGGCACCAGCACTGGTGTAACTATAACAATGTTAGCAAAAGGGTGCTTTGAGAAATGAACACTTACCATAGCCTTTGGTCTTTGGGAAAAACGGGTGTTTTTCCATGCAGGTGTCGTTATCCTTGACACATTCCCATTCTGGGGCTAGGCGTTGGTTCATGGTCTCATGAACCTCGGCGGCAGCAGAAAGTAGCAACAGCGGAATGACCGATGCATTCCTGCCGTGTTGGTTGAGTGCTTGTGACTAGATGGAGGTTAGTAAGTAGAATAAGTACAACAGGAGAAAAAGACTCACCACTTGCAAAGCTATGGCATAGGACTGGTCAACCATAATCCGGCCATCTGCCTGATGGATTCTCTTGAAAATCACACTGACAAAGCTTGACGGTTACAGGATGAGCGGATCAAAGTCGACCGCAATTACTTTCTCACGTGGGACCAGTGGGTGCCACCAAAGTTAGGTCCGACTCGAACAATTGAACAGGAAAACCTTCCTGCTGGATTCAATATTCGACTTGGCCAACACGTCCTCTGCCCACTCGTGCACGCAACCAGGCAACAAGATCAACCATGCCAGTCTGCAAGGCATATGCCGATGCAATTGCAAAAAAGCATTTCGGCGAAAAAGGTATGTCTCTTATGAATCGATTCTCCATTGACTTATATTTGGACCATATAGTATTTGACATGTGCTGGGATGGTGAGCCAGAGCCATTGGTGGAAACACCAATGGTGTCGTCGTCAGCTGAACCTCAATACGGCAGTCAGAGTGAGTTCATGTCTGCTTCTATTTTCTATCTCATGGACGTGCACTAATCAATGAATATTCTAGTGTTTGAGATGTTTTGGGACATCAAAAGCGATGCAGGACCTATGGTCAATGCATCGGCCAATGCACCGGCGGAGGCATCAATTGCCAACCCAGACAATAGTTTCCAAGGTAAGTCTTGAGCCATTCACATGGCTTCATTTTCTTCTGACATAACAGCTACTCTGGCCGCAGGTTCATATGACCTTTGTTGGGATGAGTTGAGCTCATCAAAGATAGGCTCGGTCCCTGCAATCACGGTAGAAGCAGCCACACCGCCAGCTGCTACTGCCCCTGCAATCACTGTAGAAGCAGCAACACCTCCAGCTACTACTTTTGATGTTTGCTGGGATGACCGACCGGCCACATCGGCCATGGAATACAAAGGTGAGTCTCGGTCATTTGTCTCAGTATTCAGGACTTATTTGTAGGTGGTTTTGACATGTGCTGGGAAGACAATCCCACCACCAGTCGGTCGGCTGTTTTGACATGGCTCACAAGATGCTAACTTATTGATTTAGCGGTGAACCACCCAGAAACATCTGGGAGTCAAGATCAACGGGCATCACAGACTCCTTCTTCAGCATCTACTGAAGTCTCGGTGATGGCAAAGGTCGAATCCGGCGAGCCTTTGGTTTGCCAAGCCGCTGACCGGCTGGCAAGGATGTCTGCTGTGATGGGTAAGTTAATGATTTAACCACTGATTGTTGTCACAATGTTGACCACCCTTGTAAAGGAGATAAATCCAACCGAGGCTGCCATCGGTATCATCCAGGACAACCAGACCTTGATCACCAAGTATCAACAAGCATGCAGCCAGTACATGACAGCCACCACTGATATTGCCAACATCCAACACATGCTGAATGCCCGATATTATCAGCTCAGCCAATGAAAATGAATGCCTGGGGTGGACCAGTCGGTTGGTTGTTCGTTCGTTCGCTGAATGCAACGATCACTGAATATACTGAAAGCCTGATGTAATTGTATGGGCCAACGTAAATGAATACCTGATGCTATCAGCTCGGCCAATGGGACTGATGCCATCATATGGGCTGAGGATACTGAATGCCTGATGGTCACATAGTTCAGTCAAGACCCTATGTAGAACCTGTACCCCGGACGTGCCAAATGACCGTACAATGTGTGCGGCCGGAGGCTGGCCGACTGTACTAAATTCATGTAGACAATGTACTGGCCAGCCTGTAGGGCCATTCTGGCTGAAGCTCATTGTACATACAGTAAGGATCAATAAGCTGTGAGCTGGGGGTGGTAGGGTGACTGGCCAACCACGCAGAACCAATACTGGCCAGTACCTAAGTAATATAGGAGATGTCCATAGATTGTGACCGGCCAGGCCTGTAGAGCATGTACTGGCCAGGATTCAAGTACAGATCCCAGGCCCATAGTCTTTGACCAGCCACATAGAACTAGTACTGGCCAGTACCTGAGCCGTAGATTGTGACTGGCCAGGCCTGTAAATAATGTACTGGTCAGGATCCAAGTAACAGGTCCAGGCCCAGTGAATAATATGGGACATGCCCGTAGAATGTGACAGGCCAGTCTTGTTTGACCAGTACTGGCCAGTATGCAAGGGATATGGGATATGCCCATATAATGAGTTCGGCCAGCTCCGTAGGACCAGTACTGGCCAGTAGGTGAACAATATGGCACACACCCGTAGATTGTGATTGGCCAGCACTGTAGGACTAGTTAAGGCAAGTAATGTAAGTAATACAATGTGACTGACCAGACCCGTAGGACTGGTACCGGCCAGTAGGTAAGTGATATGGGACCTGCCCGTAGAATGTGACCTGCCAGGCCTGTATGGACTGATACTGGCCAGTATATAAGTACTATGGTACATGCCCGTAGAATGTGACTGGCCAGATCCGTAGGACCAGAACTGGCCAGTATATGTATAATATAGGACATGCACGTAGAATCAGATCGGCCAGACCTTTCGCACCAGTACTGGCCATCATACTCAGGCCCATAGATAGACAGGTGAGCAAAATGTCATGATATTGAGCAGATTGTTACAAGCAACGTGATGTATTGGTAACCGGTATACGAGTAAGGCAAAAATCAAGTAAGGCAAAGACACATTAAAGCTTCATGGCTTTCTTAGAGGGGAGTCTAGCTCTGGAAGATTGACGGACATCACTACTGACCTTCTTGGATGGCTTACGAGATCCACTGGACTTGGTTCTTTTCTTCCCTTTCATCTCCTCCTCCTCCTCCTCCTCCTCCTCTACCTCCACCTCCTCGTCTTTCTCTTTCTCTTTCTCTTCCTCTGCTACTCGCATCTCATTCTCCTCCCTCTCTTTCTCCAGACGACTGTTTTCCTCCTGCTGCTTCAATTCCTCGTGCCTGCAATTCTCCTCTTCCTTCTTCTTCAACTCGTCCGCCAGCTTCTCCCTCAGCATCTCCTCGTTCCCTCCCTCTTCCCTATCTGCAGTGGTGTCCATACGATCAACAGCTCCACCACCTTCTTCAGCCACAATGTTGTCAATGATAGCATTTTCCTGTCGAACATGCTTTGCCTTCAGCAGATGCTTAAACCCACTTCGGACCTTGTTAACTGCATCTACAACCAGGTCGAGGATCTTGATGTCCAACAAAGATGAGCCAATGTAAGGCGGGGTTTCAAGGGCGACGTCATCTTCCTCATACTCGATGGCTCGTTTACACTCCCTGAGCAGCAACCCAAGACCTAGGGTGACTCGCATCCCTGACGAAAAGCCACTGATCTCGACAGACTCAGCCATCTGCAAGAACGTGGGCACCTCGCCTTCAACTGCGTGCAAGTCACTTGGAAGGTAAGACCCCTCGAAGGACCAAGTTGCCCAGGCAGGCCATTCCTTTTGCTCCTTCAGGTTTGGTTCCTAAGCTTTGTGAGTACAGAGTATAACTCGCTCAATTGTCAGCATACCTTTCCCAAGTCTCTGATACCCTCAACTAAAAGCAGATATTCGTCGTTGTTGCTGAGGGACTTCAAAAACTGAATACGACCCTTGATGCTCACAGCTGCTGGTGCACCTGGTTGAGGTCGACTGGCCGGTTTGGGAGCACGTCCTGTGGGGGCTGCTGCAGCCGACTCATCTTCAGAGGAATCAGCGTCGGCCGGCTTCACTCTACGGGGCGTAGGAGCTGCACCAGCTGACTCATCCTCAGAGCAATCAGCCTTGGCCGGCCTCTTCGTACGCGGCGTAGGAGCTGCACCAGCCGACTCGTCCTCTGAGGTGTCAGCCTCGGCCGGCCCCTTCATATGAGGTGTAGGGCGTGCACCGGCTGCCCCAGTGGTGCTAGAAGTCTTGACTGTGTCGATTTCAACATACTCCATGGTAGTTTTCCCCTTGTAGGGAACCGCATTTTTAAGCCGTTTCTTGCTCATATCACCGATTTTACCAGACACGAAGATAACCAGCGGCTTCCTTGCAGCCTTCCTAGCCTCCCAATGAGCCCATAGCTCGTTGACATTTTCGGTCCTCATATGAGACGGGTCTCTCAAGATGAAGCCTTTTGGAAGGGATGTGGGATCAAGGTACAAAGTGGGCTTTCCCACAACCTCACGCCAAGGTACGGGTTTGTCAGTGTCGGTGAAGACCTCTGTAAAACTGATGGTGAGTTGCACAAAACTCGTCAAGCATACAACTACTCACTGTAAGATGCACGGAATATCTGACGCACCAACTCCTGTTGCCCTTTGGAAGAAACTCCAGAACGAGAAGGAAGCTTCGGGTAGCCATCATGGTCCAAAATGAGTTCAGGTAGGCTAGCCTTGTCTTCGTCTTCGTCTTCTTCATCTGACTCGTCGTTTTCCTCCGGATCTGATGGCTCCTTAATTACGGATAACATTCTAGCAAATAAACACTCACAAAATTCCAACTTTGACCATTCTGCAAATTTTTCAAAACCTTCCGACGTCCACTGCTTATTTCCTCGAGAACTCTGTGTAAAAGGTTTTTTACTGTTGACAGGCTTTGACTCATTACTAGATAGCAATCATATTCTGTCATTATACCGTAAGAACAAAGAGCTAAAAATACACTCACACAATGACACTTAAGGTCTGATCTGCGGTTTTCTTGTGACTTGCTAGGATCACAACTCGACATCCCATAGTACGACGCATTTGTTCGGTAAAGTCATCGAGGTATTTTTTGAGGTGCCTCTTTCGATACCTGCCAAAGTAGTTGATAGGAGAACTTGAATAGTCAATTAAAAACTCACATTGCTTGTGATTCTGGAGGAGCGCCTTCCCTATTCCACTTTTCCCGTGCATCCTCAACCTCCTTTCGTTGCGCAGGGGTCATGCTTTTGAACCAATCCCTAGCATGGCGAGTTCTATACTTGATTTCATTCTTTACCCCTAGCTTCTCTTGCTCATCCTTATCGTACTGGTCCATCTCCTGCTTAAAAAGCTTCTGCGCAACATCCCAGTCACTAATTTCCTTCTTGTAGAAGGCCGCATCCTTAGGACGGGCTGCTGCCTCCCTCTCCTCAGGGGACAGGCCAAATTTCTCATTATCTGGCTCATCTCCCAAAAAATCCTCTTCTGCCCGTATGTCGTCTTCGTCGGTTAGGAATTGGCGGTAGTAACGCCTGATGGCCTTTGAAATACTGTAAGTCTAGTTAAATATATGAAAAATAAATCACACCTTTTTCAATGCCTTTGGCACCTCAACCGGTTCATCCTTTAAGTTGTTTTGGGCATTGATATTATCCTGCACTGTTCTCACAATAGTTTGACGTGTTTTCTGCGATCCAGCCACAAATCCGCTCTGATGAAGAGCAAGTATGCCCTCGAAAGATGCATGCCATTCAGTCATGATGAATTTAGTAGGTAGAGATAACGTGGGTCAAGGGTACACGCAAGGTAGGAAGGAGTCGGCCGTCGACGTCAAACGTGAATTTTTACAAACACGATCACGTGACTCACAGCAAGACGCGTCAATGGCACTGCTAGAGTGATTTTAAACTCAAAAATGACCATGAGGACACCAAATCAAACCAATTCATTGCAAAACATATATGTATGAAACTAAGTAGTAGTGAGACAGATCAAATACGAATCCTCTTAGTCAACACTTCACCCTCCCCACTTCTAGGACGCTTGCCTTTGGTGTCAGAAGGCCCACTTGAAGCAGGCAAAGACATCAGAGAAGGCGGAAAAATAGTGGAGGGGGACTGGAACCAATTAGAAGACTTTGTCCTTGCAGCATTGACAAGGACACCAGGCGGTTTGTCAATGTGGAACTTGTAGGAAGGTGTGTTCTGCGCCTTACCGCACTCAGGATAAGCGCAGGTATAAAGGTACCTAGAAACAGGAGACTGATCTTGAACATCAGGTGCCCGCACTGCGACCTTCGTCGACCAGCTGTTAGTCGAACCGCAAAGCGGGCACTGTCCAGGGACCAAAATACCCCAAGGCCGAATTTGGGTATGGGCACGCGCAAACTGGGTGACGAGGAGGTTGTGCACGCTGTGAGCATCTTCCCTGATCATCAAAATCACCTTGGTGTGTTGCCCAAGGCGACTGGAGAGGGCGAGAAGACCAGGGAATGCCTTACTGATGTCCAGTTGCTCCACAATCACCTGCTCTGCTAACGCCAGCAAGAAATTCGTGGCGACAAGGGGTTGGAATCGAGTGGCAGAAAAGATGATGGCTGACGCGACGTTGTAGTCGAGAGCTCGCCGAAGGAGTCGTCATGAGCAATGACGGAGCCACACACAAGAAAGATCATCATGGCGCCCTGGAGGACGCCAGAATAAGGACCTAGAACCGTAGATAGCACCTAGATAGTACATTAGCAATTGAAAAACAAAAAAAACAAATGCATGTTACCTGAGAAACGCTCATGGCGACAAAACTGCCTTTTTCTTTCCCCGCGAAAAGCCAACCGCTGTCTTCCTCAGAATGATCTGAGAAAAACGCGAAGACGCGTCCGTTATGGGCGAGATGAGACTTGATGCGAGTGACGCGAGCGTCCTGGGCGGAGGTGTAAGAACGGATCGTCCTGTGCGTAGCGACGTCGAAGGGGACCTCGACGTAGACATAGCCCCCGTTTGGGAAGTAGTGCGAGAGGTAGTGCGAGAGGAATGGTACCGGCGTGACGATCTCGTTGCTGCCACCCAAGATAAAGTGGATGACAACGATGGGCGCAGCGGCCAACACAGCACAAGACGCTGTCTCGAACATGCCATTCAAATGGAGGAAGCCGCGGAGCGCAGGCTTCCCTCCATCAGGCAGCAGAGCACCAGAGTAAAATCCCTGTAGTCATTCATTTAATGCAATTAAAATCAATAAAATACAAAAGACTTACATAGTAAGGCGCAGGGACCTTCTTGGTGTGCTCAGTGTGACAACTGAGACACCAGAAGAGGACGTCATGGCGACCGGCGATGTCGCGAGAGTCGGCTGGGACGTCAAGGCATCTGCTGCACATGACGTGAGGGCATCCGCTGCACTCATAGAGCACAACGTCCCCCTCAGCGCCATCACGGCAAATGAGGCACCACTAGATACAATTTAGAATGTTAGCAACAAGAGACGCGTCAAGAAGGAACATACCTGGCTGTGGACTTCTACCCGCGCCACCTCAACTTCTCCTTCAACTCCAGGATGTGCTGGGACAGGCGATCCAAGGGGGCCACTTACCCTTTTGGCAGTTCCGCCGGCGGCGCGCTTCTTTGTGGTATTCTTAGCCATGGAAGTTGAAAAGAAGAAGAGGTAAGAGTAAGAGTAGGTAGGTAGGAAAGGGAAGGTGCAAGTCTGTAAGACACAGAAGCTGTACTGGCTGAATTGAACCAAAGTCATGTGACTTTGTGGACATCCGGCATTGACCGAAAATCAACAATGACACGCATTCACAAATTCACATGACTTTGTGGACATCCGGCATTGACCGAAAATCAACAATGACACACGCGTCATTGTTGATTTTTGTGATGTCGTGGACTTTCGGCATTAACCGAAAGTCCACAACATCACATGACTTCAACAATGGCACGCGCGTCCTACAGGAATATTCAACAAGTCCACCGGCATTTTCCGGGTAAACAACTGCAAATAACCTGTGGCATATAGTGCGTCACAATACATTCTCACGGTTGACTTTCTTCTTACTCCACATCACTGGCTCATCCCATTAGCCACTTACACAGACTGCAGCTGTGTAAGTGGCCAATGGTGCTTGAGTACCTTCCATCTTAAGTTCTTTTCTTTTCTTATTCAAATACTTACTGAACGCTTGTCTTATTCCTTTACAGGTCGCATTTCTTACAAGGTGAGTACTCACTTCAGCGGTCTTACACTGACAATGTTTTTTCTTTTTTTAGGTACACTCTACTGGGCACTTGGAGGTCTAGTGCCTGCACCGGCACGCCTAGCCTCCAAGTCCTCCAACACTTGGTGACCTGGGGGCTTGGGGGGGTGATATAGTGTGCACGCCGGTGCGCCTATTCACCCTCCTTCATGTCATGGGCACTTGGAGGTCTAGTGCCTCCACCGGCACGCCTAGCCTCCAAGTCCTCCAACACTTGGTAACCTGGGGGCTTGAGGGGTGGTATAGTGTGTATGCCGGTGCGCCTATCCACTCTCCTTCATTAACTGGGGGCTTGGGGGGTGGTATAGTGTGCACGCCGGTGCACCTATCCACTCTCCTTCATTAACTGGGGGCTTGGGGCGTGGTTTAGTGTGCACGCCGGTGTGCCTATTCACCCTCCTTAATTTACTGGGGGTTTGGGGTGATATAGTGCGCACGCCGGTGCGCCTATTCACCCTCCATCAATCTTTACCTGCCCAGCTGAACGTTTGTCAAGGTATTTTTTGCTTTACTCTTTGAACGCATTCTGACTGCGGTTCACAGTTATTTTTTTGTCGCGGTAGAGATATTCACAAGGTATATTATTTTATTTTCATAACGCAGGTGCTGACCCAGCGTCCACAGTCGTCTTCCGTTAATTATATATATATATTCAATTTGTTTTATGTATTTTGCTGTACAAGGCCAAGGCAGGGAGGGCCCCTCTGCTGCGGTCTTGTATTAGCTAGTATAGTCTTTCATTACTGAAACATTTTCCCTCATTTCACTTTACTTGTTTAACTTTGCGTATACCTTAATTTGTAGTCTGCTGACTTAATAAATGCTGGCAAAATGAAATAATAGGGCGATTCTCGCTCATGTGAAAAAGTCACGTGACCAGCCATTGCTTCTTGTCGATGTAAATCAGTCATGTCGCCGGTGAGGTTATGTATGCAATGGCTTCTTGAGCAGCTTCGCCAACTTATTCCGCTAGACTCCCCTCTAAGCTTTTGCCTTACCTGTATACCAGTTACCAATATATCACCTTGCTTGTAACAATCTACATCAATATCATATCATCACATTTTGTTCACCTGTCTATCTATGTGTCTGTAGTCTGTACTACACTTCCATCATTTGCAACAACTGCTGTCCTCCTCAGAATGATTGGAGAAAAACACGAAGACGTGTCCACTATGGGCGACAGAACTGTAGTACTCTGATCATCTTCTTTCCGAAATTTGGTGTTGCGAATGATGGAAGTGAAGTGCTCGGTTGTCTTCTTTCCAACATTTTCGAGCACTTCACTTCCATCATTCACAACACCAAATTTTGGAAAGAAGATGATCAGAGTACTACAGTTCTGTCGCCCATAGTGGACACGTCTTCGTGTTTTTCTCCAATCATTCTGAGGAGGACAGCAGTTGGCTTTTCGCTGACACAGAAAAAGGCGGTTTTGTTGCCATGAACGTTTCACAGGTCAACTGTGTTGTTTCATCTAGGTGCTATCTACTGTTCTAGGACCTTATTCTGACGTCCTCCAGGGCGCCATGATGGTTTGTCTAGTTTGTGGCTCTGTTGTTGCTCATGGCGACTCCTTCGGCGAGCTCCAACAAACCATTCTCGACTACAACGTCGCGTCGGCCATCATCTTTTCTGCCACTCGATTCCAACCCCTTGTCGCCATGAATTTCTTGCTGGCGTTAGCGGAGCAGGTGATTGTGGAGCAACTGGACATCAGTAAGTTTTTCTAGTTTGTGGCTCTGTTGTTGCTCATGACGACACCAAGGTGATTCTGATGATCAGGGAAGATGCTCACGGCGTGCACAACCTCCTCGTCACCCAGTTTTCGCGTGCCCATACCCAAATTCAGCCTTGGGGTATTTTGGTCCCTGGACAGTGGACATCAGTAAGTTTTTCTAGTTTGTGGCTCTGTTGTTGCTCATGACGCTGGGCACAGCTGCCAAACCTCATCATTGCCAAAGTCCTGTAAGCTTGCTCAATCATCTCTGTGCAATAAAATCCCATCTAAGTTTGGCAACGCTGCTCAACACTTAACCTCCGTCACATATGTCATTTCTACACCCGGTATTAACCCCACGTAATCTAGATCAGATCAGCTTGAATAATGAACGTTGTCGCCTCAGACTGGACAATTTGAATTTAAGTTACCTAATTTGGTACTATCCCCTTTTAGTCTAGATCGGTTCAGCTTAAAATTTTTCAAATGGTGCCACTCGAACTTCCATCATTTCTGTCATGGGGGACTCGGATCCTGTCACAAAACTGTCCAAAACTCTCTCTAGCCGTGTGGATGAACTACTCCGGAATTCATCACCATTTCAATTATCCTTAGATAGGAAGGATGATCATAATTTACTGCACAAAGCCAAGTAAGCGGTTTCAAAGTTAAGGTTCAACTCAGACTGAGCGGCTGAATTTTAAGGACAAGACTGTGGGACGTGTGGCAGAATGTTCAACTAACCAGTTCTGGTGTTGGTGTCAAGGAAACCGAGATTTCCGAGATTGAACTCTCCAGGGCTGCGGCCAGCATAGCCTATGCCGCGGTTAATAGTTGTAAGCTTCTATTTGAATTTGACCAGACTGCGTTTGTAATTGTTTGAACACAGTACGGGCTGATTGGGACGTCCACCGGTTTGCAGACAAAGCTAAGGTATCCCCAAACCCGCTGAATTCTGACGGCCAACAAAGGGAGAAACTTGCAAAATATTTCCAGACTCCTTCTTTTGGCCACATCTCGGAGCCAACCATGTTTACTGACATGCACGGAAGGATACTCGCTTGGCATTTGCCAGAGATCTTGGTGCCTGATCGGACGGTATGTCGACTCTCTGATATAAGTTCAAAGACCTTGGTAATCAGATATATTCAGAAACATATCAATAGCTCCGTCAAATCCCTTCGACCCGTCTTAGACAAATCTTTGCCCAAGGGAACTACAGAGGAAAAGTACCCTTGGCGTTCCCAGGGATTTGTCATACCTTCGGGGGGGGGAGAGTTCGGAGCAGGATGGGTGACTCTAAGCCCAGGTGGATTTATGCAACGCCAAGAGGTAAGTTTGTCTATCTTGCCCCATAGGGTATAAAACTAACTTAATTGAGCTAGCGTCTTCAAGATAGTTTATACCAATCAACCTCCCTTTCATCACCTGTAGTTCGAAATTGGTTGGCCACAATGACTGTCTCCGAACAATTCTGGACGGCCATCACCAAAATCATTTCACCAGATCAGTATCGTGCCGGTGTGAAATCTGTGTCTGCACTAAAGGATATGGTTCATACCCGAAAACCGGTTGTTTGGCCCTCGTCATTTTCTGGAATTGAGGTAATTGTCAATAGAGAGACACCCCATCATCGGGATCCGGGTGCATCCCCATCAGTCTATGACCTTCTGGTTAGCTTGGGCCAAGATCACCAGGCCGTACTAGATCTCCCAGACCTGGGTGCTCAACTAGGATATCGCCCTGGGACTATGGTATATATTGCAGGAAAGGTGCTAGAGCATGGTGTCCCAAGATGGGGTGATGGGGAGAGGATCGTGATTGCCCACTTTGTCAAAGATAACGTGCATGACAAGCAGGGCATTCCAAGACCGGGCTTGCCGATGGAGCAGGAGTTTCTTATCCGAGTAGGGGCTGGTAGAGGTCACAAACCTGTTACCAAGGTGAGAAAGAATGGTAAGGGGGGAGGGATTGCGCCCAGGCGGTAACTAGAGTTAATTAATATACCAAGAGGGGAATGGCTAGATGTATCGAGATAATTTTTTTGTCACTTTGCTTGCCTGTAGTACTTCTGAATTCTCATTCTCAAATGTCTAGCCAGAAAAAACCACGTCTCAAGGCCGTTTCATATTCTTTCAAAGGCAGAGGCAGTTTATCACAACAAAAAGACTTGGATGTTGACTATATGTCCTTCAAGCCTACAACAGGCAAGAGGGGAAAACGAGCATGGCGCCAAGTAAAAGCTGATCCACTGTATGAAACATTGGGAGGACATTCCTCCTCTTCTAGCCCAAAAAAACGGACGAAAGAGGCTCCAATGGAATTTCCAGATTCTGGGACTTATGACACGTACCGGGAAACATTCGGAGACTTTGTTGTAGAAGCAGAGGCTACTCAGCATGCAAGAAAAACCAAGGTACGACTGATGTTCTTAAGTTGCTGATAACTCTCTTCTCATACTACACGATATAGACACAAAACAGTTTTATAGCAGACTACCTTGCATATCGAGATCTATATCTAGAAATCATTCTGGAATCCGAACAATTTGTCCGTGAAGGCATGTGTGAGTCTTGCCAAGATGCCGAGGCCACATTCAGCTGTGTGACTTGCACTGGGGACCACGGCTGGTGCCGCCCTTGCATGATCAAGTCACATCAGTCGTTACCTTTTCACAAAATCTGATTGTGGATTGGCAATTGCTTCAAGGACGTCACTCTTGCCAACTTGGGTTTTGTGTGGTACTTGGGCCATGGTGGCGAGCCTTGCCCTTGGTATGGAGCTTCACTACTTTACGATGGCGACATGGAAGCTTCTTTGCCACATGATACCAGCCCTGTCACTATTGTGCATTCTTCCGGGGTGTTCATTCATAATGTGGCATGGTGTCATTGCCAGGGCTCCGTTCCAATACAGCACCTGCAGCTCCTTAGAGCAGGACTATTCCCTGCCAGCTCCACCCGGCCCAAGTCTGCTTTCACCTTTGAGGTCCTGGATCATTTTCTCATAGATTCCTTGGAATGCAAGACTTCCGCAAGAAGCTTTTTGAGAAACTTACAAGGTTGACTAATAACACATTTCTGGGTAGTGTCCCAGTGAGTACAGGTACACTTTAACCAGGAGATTTCTCTAAATACCTGTATGTGTTAACAGGACCGGTATCGTGAACTGATGAGAGTATCCCGTCTGTGGCGGGACTTAAAGAACCGAAAATGGTTTGGATTTGGCCACGACGTGGAATCGAGCCCAGGCTCAGGAGATCTTGCTCTCTTCTGCCCTTCGTGTCCACAGCCAGGAATCAATATGCCTTTGCTTTGGGAACAGAAGTACGAAAGGCAAGTTGCTTATTATTCAAAAATCTGCTACATGAAGCTGGCCAGGCCCGAGGCTACGTCATGTAGACAAAATGTCGGCCAGGCCTGAGGCTACATCAGGTAGACCGGCCAGGCCCAGGGCTACGTTATATAGACCAAGTGTCGGCCAGGCCTAAGGCTACCTGGTGTAGACCAATTGTCGGCCGGGCCTGAGGCTACGTTATGTAGACCAAATGTTGGCCGAGATTTCCTTCAAGCCTAATTGAGATTAAACTCGGCTGACTTGTTTTCAGGTGGCTTGTTATGAAGAGATTGGTGGTAGATGGGAACTTTACTGCTCAGCACATGAACATGCGGGAACCTGAACAAGACATCTTCCTTTCGGATGGTTCAGGTTATATGGTGACAGACTCAGAATATCAGGCTCACTTGGCCTCAGCTACGGAAAGTAAAGAGGCGAGTCAAATGGTTTAATGTCCTTTTTCAGCGGCATCTTAATGTCTCAGAAGAGGTCCGGATGTAGCAACCATTGAGCAGTCAATGCAGCTAATGCAAACCGAAGCAATCTCCGAGCTACTGGTGTGGGTGCTACAGCTTGTGCCCGTCATGGATGTTTTGTTCCCCACTCTGTAGTAGACTTTCAGAAGGGCGAACGGCAAGTCTCCTTTAATTTATTATGTGACGGCCTGATGTGCTGACGAAATCAAGTCAAGGCACATGAATGTAGATTACTCCATATGCAACGCTATCAACCAAGCGGCCAAGTCTGTTGACAACTCGCTCATAATTTATGATGTGGGGTGTCAGTGGAGCCTTCACTTTGGAGAACGTGTTGACAATTGCCCTGGTTTGACACTCCCTGACAATACAGAGATTGTAGCTGCAGTGGGGAAATTTCATCTCAGTGCTTATAAGCTAGCTTGTTTTGCTAGATACAGCCTAAACTTCATCTTAGGCGCTGCCCAAGTTGACGGAGAAATTCTGGAGACACTCTGGGCTCCCTTTAACAAGATATCCCCAACTGCCCGTTCTATGAGCCAAGCCCACCGTCAAGAAATCCTTGATGACCATATGCGTAATTCAAACTGGAAAAAACTTGTAGGGATTGGTGAGTGCTAACATTGATATAAATAAGACTTTGATTAAATATTTTCAGTTAAGACCCTGTTACGAAAGTACAAACGTGCTTATAAGGGCATTGATGACACCAAGGTCCCTTTTGAAGAGCTTATGAGATCATTGGATGTCAACAAAGTCAGCTTGTGGGAAAGTGATCAGAAACGAGCAACCGAACAGCGAGGGGAGCATCTGGACATATACAATCTAAAAATAGATAAAGGTGAGCCCGTCTACTCGCTTCTATATGCTATACATTCTGATGGGTGATCGGAAGCACCGACCATGGCAGAAATATGTCTTAAATTAACTGAATCCGAATATGCGGATACCGGCAAAGTGGGATCAGTATCCTGGCTTATTGAGGGAATCAACTTGGAGGATGCACAGTACGTCATTTTATCACCGTTAGGATCAGAGTGTGTTTCAATTCCTCCATAGGGATGCATCGAGGGTAGATATCCGACAGCTTCCAAGAGACGCGTTGTGGTGCATGGTATGCAGTTCATACCATACCATATACAAAATGTAAGGTGATAAGGAAAGTATACGAGACTATGCTGTACCCTATTACCAAATTACTCTACCATTTTTTCTTGATTCACTAGCTTATGATTTCGTTTCATATTCTTCTTCTGATATTCTGATTTATTCTGTGTATTTCTATTTTGTTCCGTGTATTTCTGTTTGTTTGCACGTGTTTCTGTCTCTTTCTATTTTTCTTAGGCTTATTTCAGCCACCTGATTTTCCCACAGTTTTGTGAGCATGTTTGTAAGCATGTCATGTGACTGGGAAATGATTTATAAGGATTCTCTGCTTGACTCATCATGTTTAGTCATGATTCGTCATGCTTTGTAAGACTTTAGTAAACAGGATGACTCAACACACCAAATGGGGAGGTTTGTAAGCACATTCTTACCAATCCATGTGATGACTCATGCCATTTACTCATCAGTATTCGTAATACTACCTGTATATTAGTAAAATAAGCTGACTCAACACCTGGTTTCTTACCAATCCAGTGCTGAATTATGCTTAGTAATCTGGCCTCCCGAAAGGTATAAAAGGAGCCCATTTTACACCTGAGTAATCAGACTTCCCACTTGAAATCTTCCTCTCCAAAACAGTTTTGTGAGATTACGTAAGACAAGTGCAGGCCAATTTACGAGCCTTGAAGTAAGTAATCCTTGTTTGACTGTATACTCCCAACATTTGGCCTATACAGGCAAGGTATTTTTAGCCTATTTCTTGTGCAACTGTATACAGTTTATACAGGCAAGAAATTTAGTTTTATCCTTGAGCATTGTGTGCTACCAACATTTGGCCTACACAAGGAAGGATATCCATATTAAATTGTATAGCATCAATCAAGGGTGTTTATACACATTTATTCATTCTTACGTCTTTTACGATCTAAGCTTTACGTGTACATTCGCAAACTCTTCCTTTCACTTCAAGGGAGACTCGACAAAGTTGAAACAGACTTTCATAGGTTGAAACATGACCTACTAGGGTGAAACATACCTAACTGATATTTTTAACGTTTTCATTGAAACGTACGCACTCCATTTTATTATTGTTCATTAACTTTCAGGTTATTTTGCGAGTTGAAAGAAAAGGTAATTCCTCCCAAAGAACCAGCACGTTATCTACCACGAAGACTAGAAAAGTCGTAGACCGTGTACTTAAGGACTGGCAAGAAGTCTTATTTGTATAGTTGTGTTGTCTCTATACACGTGTTCTATATAAGACCCTTAAGTAACAAGACAGTGTCTGCTACTCAGAAGGCTGTGGTTGCCGAGAAGCGACAAAAATTAGCTTCACGGATCTCAAAATATCATGAAAGAACTGATGCCATGACCCAGGGTATCGAAGTCAACTCGGGTACAGTGCCCCTGGATGACATCAGATTTTGCACTGCAGATGTCGTGGAGTTAGGGCCAGAAGCTATAGATCTGGAATTTGCCTCTGAGGAGATTGGTGAGGAAGTTCCTGCAGAAGTAATGGGTATTTGGATGCCATCATCCATGCCTCACGAAGATGCTCTAGCCCTTGGGTTGGGTGCTCTAGCAGCCGAAGAACTCCAATTACGGCAGGGTCAGTCAAATGATTGCCTAGAAAGGTTACGGCAGGCTCTTGGTCATAAAGCAATCATTTACCGTCAACACTTCCGAAGTGCGGATTCCACATGGGCAGGCACAAGGTCGAAGCAAGAGGCCTTACGGTGTCAGATAAAAATAGATAAGTGTGTTCGAGGCTATCAAAGGGCAAGAGATGCAATGCAGAGGCTGGGAGTAGACGAAGAAACTCTCACTAATGTTTATCAAGAAATTCAGCCAAACCAGCTCACTGTAAATCAGGAAGTGACCGAGGAGAACAGACATGGGCAGGGATCAGACAGACTGGCTTGGTTTTGGAGGTTCAACAACTGTGGGAATACTCATGAAGATCCATGGATGGATGAATGTAGGTGATACTTAATATTTCATACATGTTCTCACAGAAGTATTAGTCTACAGGGTCAATTGGTTAAAAGCCAAGGCTAGGTGGCAAAGGTGGGACGAGGAATTGAGTTTGGTAAAACATGAGATGGGTTGGACGGTTAGCTGGTTTCGAAATAAGAAGGATGAATGGGATAGAAGATATCACCAAGCGACAAAACCTGGTCATCAAGCATATGCACAGCGACAGGTGCTCTTGTGGGAAAGGTTTGAATTGGATGCCCAGAATGCATTCAAGGACAAAATGATTATAGTCAATTAACTCTACGATTATCTTTGTATAGCCCTATGTAAATTATAGGAGTCTCACCAAAGTATATGGCCAGGACAGAACGTAGCTACTGTACATATGGTTCGGCCAGCCAGGTTATCCTGACTGCATAATCGGCCAGACAGCATTATACCTATCGTGAATATGGGTCAGCCAGTCAAGTTACTAACTACATACTCAGCCAGACCAGACAGTACCTACTGTACCTGGAGGTCGGCCGGCCAGGTTTGCCTGACTACATAATCGGCCAGACCCGGATGTACCTGCTGTGCATATGAGTTGGCTGGCTTACTTGGCCAGACTACTGGATCAGCCAGACCAAAATGTGTACAGAGTGATCACCCAGCCTGTTTGGCCTCACTAAACCATCTATCTCACTATGTAAGGGGTGATTCTCCTGGCCAGTCCACCGTATACAAGGATGACACACTGACACACTTTCATTTTCATGCTGACCAGTACTGGCCCTATGGAATCAGCCAAGCCCAAGGTACAAGCATCTCCCTTATTATATAGATACTGGCCAGTACTGGTCCTACAGGGTCGGCCAGTCATGATCCATGGGTGTATCCCATGTTACTTTCATATTAGCCGGTACTGCCGGGCCAAATCTACGGGCATCTCCATTGCCATGTAGCTATTGGCCAGTACTTGCCCTACTGTATCGGCCAGTCATAGTTTCATACTGGCCAGTACTGGCCCTACGACATTGGCCTGTCCAAATGTACAGGCATCTCCCTAATCTTATAACTATTGGCCAGTACTGGCCCTACGAAATCGGCCAGTCACAATCCATGGTCATGTCCCTCCTGATATAGAGACTGGCCAGTGCTGGTCCTACAGGGCCAGCTGGTCACATTCTACGGGTGTATCCCCATATTTCTTACATGCTGGCCAGTACTGGTCCTATAGGGTTGGCCAGTACTGGGTCTACGAGAGTGGCCAGTACGGGTCCTACACAATTGGCCAGTACTGGTCCTACGAGGTTGGCCAGTCAGAAGGTATGGGCTTGTCCCTTATTGTATATTTACTGGCCAGCACTTGTCCTACAGAGCCGGCCGGCTACATCCTACGGCTGTCCCATTTTACTTACATGCTGGCCAGTACTGATCCTACAATGCTGGCCTCCTATCATCTACGGACATGTCTCTTGTTACTTTGATACTGGCCAGTACTGGTCCTACGGGTCTGGCAGATTACTATCTAGAGACCATGGGCCTGGTACTTGGATCCTGGCCAGTACATGATCTACATGCCTGGCCGGTCACAATCTATGGACATCTCCTATATTACTTAGGTACTGGCCAGTACTGGGCCTACGTGGCTGGCCGGTCACCCTGCCACCCCCATCTTATAGCTTATTGATCATTACTGTATGTACAATGAGCTTCGGCCAGAATGGCCCTACAGGCTGGCCAGTACATTGTCTACATGAATTTAGTACAGTCGGCCAGCCTCCGGCCACACACATTGTACGGTCATTTGGCACGTCCGGGGTACAGGTTCTACGTAGGGTCTTGACTGAATGGTCTGGCGCGGTGATGTGATGGCCATTAGTCAGAAGATCGAGCATGATTTTGTTATTTGAATAATGATTATTGCTCAATATTTCGATCAGGAATTGTGATGTGGATACCCCGATGATATTGAACGCTTCTGTGCGATTGCATCTATCTGATCTCCAGGAGTCATGTCGAGCGGCTGTGCAGAAATATAGTATTCTTAATTTACATAATCATAGAAATACCTATTCAATTTTCAGTTTTTTTTCAAGTGCCGCAGGTCTCAGACGCTATGGCTGATGTTATTTACAAATGTTTTCTTCCAGTCGCTGCTGGAGAGGTCAAGGATTAAGGTTGGGCTGAGTTGGAATTTTCTACACTATGGGAAGATGATGTACAATAACATTTGTGCTATAACAGATCACCTCGAACCCCTCCAGCCGCGGTGGGTAGGAGTCTGTCCTGTTCTTGACCCACACAAATTTCAAAGGGAAATTCTGATAAAGGTAGTCATGGGCTCCAGCTGCCACCAAGTTGTCATTGGCATTAGCTTTGAACCATCCAGTGAGGCAGGTGTCTCTGGCTGCTGTGCACTCAAGAACATCCTGGGCATTATCATCAGGGTCATAGAACACCATCTGTTTATCTGGAAGGTGGACTGGCAAGCGAATTACAGAGGGCCACTCAAGATGCATCGCAAATTCAAAGATGCCCCATGCAGCCTCGGTCGAGCTGATATACCTGGAGTCAAGATATGATTTGATCTCATCCACCTCCCCCATCATCTCCAAAGTAGCGCGGTCATTTCCTTTGTATATATACTTGTTTATATATTTGACAGATTTGATGGAAGCGCAGACCTCCAGATTGATGTGGCAGTTGAATTCGACCAGCAGCTGTGGGGGATGGGGAATGACATCTTTGTTGGTGAAGATGATATCATTCTTCTGGATGGTGTGACCATTATCTGGTCTTGCATACTCCGGATAGCCATCATCTTTCAACAAAGTCTGAGGACAGAAAGACTTTGGAAAGTGCTTCTTGCACCGTCTATTCTCCAGGCAACGCTCTGGAGTGCATGGACCATGCAGCACAAATTTTTCCATAGCTTGGTAAAGCTGCGGATGGACATTTTTGTCTGCAGTCCCACTAGTTGCTCACCTGCGCAAGCCAAACAGCATGCTGGACTACAGATAAGAATTTGGACGTGGATGCTGGGACGGAAAACCAGGATGGGCCTTCATATTTCACAACCCCAAGCACAAGCCTTTGGCTTTACAGATAAGTCAAGATGATACTGGTATGTCAGAGATAACCTCATGACTGTCCACACCGGTGTGTAGGAGATTGGGTTTGTTGCAGTTCTTCAATGGCAGGGCTTCTAGCTGTCTTGAAATGGTGACGGTGCAGCTTTGCGATATATGTCAGATCACTGTCGCCAAGGTATTAGCCATGCTCTCGCAACATTCTAGGTGTCCTGGCACCCACATTGCAGAGTATTCATCACCCATCCCTGGCTATGCTTCCAGTACCAGAGTGCACACCACTTCCTCAATCCCAACCCTCGCTGCACCCTCAGCCTGAGCTTCCTGTACCCCATCGACTCCCGCTGGTTGCGCTGCCTCAACCCCCACTAGCAGCACCCACTCTAAACCTCGAGCTCTCTCAGTTCACTACATCCGCCCAGCATAGTGCCCCTCCTATGCTTTTTCCAGTGCCTCTTTAGCAACCGATCCAACCTTTTGGCTCAAATACTAAGAACAATGGTATATCTATTGATGCAGTGGCCAAGCCAGAGTCTAGCCATCTGCTTTCTAACTCCAGTGCCCCTTCTAAAATGCTTCAGGCTATCATATCTAGTTTAGCCGCTGACCAAAGGCAACACGTGAAGCAGCAGATGCTGGCACTTAAAAATACCTTTTCTTTCGGGTTGTGGTGCACAGTATGTTGGGTTGTCAGTGCACCATGTCAACGCCCACCAAATGATTGTGCTTGCTTTCAGTAAGTTATGAATGATGCTCGCTACCGAGAATGGAAAATCAGCTTGCAGTTTCCGAAATTTCATTGTTTCAAGTGTTGCCTTCCTCAAGTAAGTATCGTTTTTATTAGTTGCTTGGCATATGTTGGTGCTGACCATACAAAAGACAGGGTATTTACACCCCAACAATTCTAATTGGAACCCCTGCACCCTAATAGATTTCGTTCGAGCTACCAGTTGGACCCGCTATTTGGACTGCCACCATGATGCCACTCCTCAAAAGTGATGCAAAAGTGTCAGATAACATAGCCCATCAGAGTATCTCACCACCACATTCAGCTGAGTGAACATGCAAATTTTCATCTTTGTTCATTTTCGATCTCATTACTAGCACATGTAGTTCTTGTCGTACTGTTGCTGCACCCATCATAATACATATTTTCAGCCCTCAATATCAACCAGACAGTGGTAACGTGTGCCATCACAGGAATAGCAAAGTGCTAGTACTGGCTTGGCCTTAGGATCAACCTTTGTGAATTGTGATGGAGGTGGTGCAAAAAATGAGCTAAGAATATGGGTTTCCTAGAGTGATGACAGAGCCATGTCATGGTTGTCTTCCTTTGTAGGTGCCAGCTGGCAGCAAGGACTTATCAATACTATCAAAGTGAGGTTGATTAGTAAGCAATGTATGCCATTCAACAACTAGTATGATATGGCAAAAGGACAAACCGCATGGCACAGCCTGGCCCAAGCTCAACATTGCTGTGCGACGTCTCAATCTCATGGCTCACCTTCAGGATGTCGATAGGTTTCACCAACAGCTATCTGCTTGCGAGTATCACGACCTCCATTGCTACCAGCGGCAATATATATGTTGTTTGAAGGAGGAGATGGACCAGCTCGTCAAAAATGAGCTTATGCCAATGCCAGATAGTGATGTCCCTCTTTATGAATTTTGGGAGGAAAAAATTACTAACTGGACATTATCTATTCTGGACACTCTTATTCCAGCATCCAATCTTGATATTGAAGCTTTATACGCTATCAGATATATCAAAAAGAAGGGCAATGACATACATTGTGCATTAGTATTGCAGAATTTGCGGTCTGGTCCAGAGTGGCAGATCAATGGTGCCTTCGCAGGTGCAGTGAAGAAGACAAGGAGGGAGTAGCAGGAGGAGGAGGAGAATTCACAAGCTGATACAGCAGGCTATACTGTCATTATATTGCATTAATTAGTGATAGTTACAAGACTAATGTAGTGCATTAACTATTGTAACTACCAGTACAGCAGAATATAATCTTAGCTAACTCTAACCAACTAATCACTAACATCTAATTAACTAACCCCCTAACTCTCTAACTCTCTAACATCTAACTAACTAACCTCTAGCTAACTAACCACCAACACCAACCTCTAACATTCTAACATATAACCTCCAACTTTATAATCAAAATATCATAAAACATTAA
Source organism: Suillus brevipes Sb2 (assembly GCA_011800875.2). Classification (NCBI taxonomy): domain Eukaryota; kingdom Fungi; phylum Basidiomycota; class Agaricomycetes; order Boletales; family Suillaceae; genus Suillus; species Suillus brevipes. Next base: position 18,062 of record JRHT02000247.1, on the reverse strand, counting down.
AAATACATTAAAAGTGATGTAATATTAGTCTTATAATTGTTAATGCACTACCTATGTCTTGTAATTACAACAATAATGCATTATTCCCACCTCACCCTGTGGATACAGATTTGAAGGTGGACGAAGATTCCATGATAGAAATTGATGCCAGCTGGTCACAGCAGTCATTTGAAGCCGGGTTGAAACAACCACATTCAACTCTGAAGGTACCTAAAGAGAAGAACTGGGAATGCCTGTTGAGAAGTATATACTACGCAATATGTAACCTGATCAGAGAGGCTGATGCACCTTCCGACCTTGGTGAGGTCTCCTTCTCCACTTCTGACTTGCAGCACCAATATCATGCACTACCCTTCAATGGTATACCAGAGTCGCATTATTGGTCCTCGGAGTTCTCTGCTACTCCTGTGCCAGACACCACCGACTCGCAGAAACATGATCTAGTCTTGATGGACTATAGGTTGAAGAAGCACGGAGTGGAGGAAAAGAGTTGGTTGGACATTCTCACAGGCATTGAGATCACCAGATCTGAATTGTGTGAAGGACATGATGTGCAAGTGTTCTTGGGGGTAGCCATCAAAGGTTATCTTATCCTGCAGGCACAACTATGGTACTATTTTGTCCTCCTCTTCAGTATTGCAAACTTCAAGCTTCGCAGCCATTATCTGGACCGCTCTGGGATGATTATTTCAGCACCAATCTCAATCGGCCCAGCAGCCATACAGTTTGTTGATGTCATAAACGCAACAACCTTCTCTAACCACTCTTCCCCTGGGCTGAATCCTACAATTCATCTTTGTACTAACCTTTGCTGTGGCACTCCTTATGATGACCTAGACATGCCGGTCAGAGCACGAGGCTGGGTAAAGGATGACATAGGTGATGTGTACTGGATTATGGCCGTGTTATGGCAGAGTCGTGGTCTTTTTTCGCGCGGAACAGTTTGCTATCGTGTCAGAAGCAGTAGTGGAATCGAGTATGCACTGAAGGACTGCTGGGTTGATGCAGACTGCTTGGATCACGAAGTCACGCTCCTCAAGGCCGTCCACGGTATTCAAAATGTGGTTCGGCTTGTGAAATATTGGGACGTCGAGTTCGGCGGAGAGGTTGATACCACATCGAAGATCCGCGCACACATTCGCGATCACCTCCCGAGTTCACCTATATATGTCAACAAAGTTCACTTTTGTATGCTATTAACACCCTGCGGGTTACCGCTAATGAGTTTCATGTCTCTCCCCGAGCTACTCAATGTTTTTCAAGACATTGTAGTTAATAAATTCTTCTTTTCTTAATTGAAGTTCTGAGCAATGACCAATAATTGTAGCCCATGAAGCTATGGTTAGGGATCGGAACATTTTACACGGAGATCTCAGCCCTAACAATCTGATTATCCATCAAGGAAAGGGGTACTTTATCGACTTTGACCATGCAAAATTCCTCAAAGACAACAAAGTGTCAGATTCACGCAGTATTGTAAGTTATAATTTGGTTTTTTGTATTCTTGCTACTCATCTTGTAATGATTTAAAGGGAACTATCCCATACATACCTTACCACCTTCTCAAGCTTATAGGAGATGCTCCATCTCCGATCATGATTGACCATAGAGCTTCAGACGATCTGGAATCACTCTTTTATATCTTGCTGGAATTTACTAGTATATATAAGGGATCTGGGGGCAAGAGAACTGATGAGGGAATACACCCTGTCAACGCCCCCAGGTAGTGCAAAGCTTACATTACAATGGACTGAGATGGTCTCAGAACCAGTAGAACCCTTAAGAAGGATTTCTTCATCAATCAAAATCCAAAGTACAAACCGGCCCCATACTTCCAAGCTTGCCACCCCATTCTTGAAGAATGGCGCAAGGCAATTAGAAGCGCGATATTGAGTTACAATGATATCTCTCATGGAGCCGTTCGTGAAATAATCAAGCATGAGATAGAAAGGATAGAGAGCTTACCTCCTGTTCAAGTTTCACCTTCTTCAACATCTATCGATGCCACTGCATCATGTCCTCTAATAAATTACTCCTCTTTTGTTTGATTTCTTCTGTTAGGAAGATATACCCAAATAATTTGCTGGTTTGTAGATAATCAATTGTAAGTTGTGACTTTGTGTCTCCCTTTCGTTAAATAAAAGGAGAGTGATAACTTGAATACATAAGATGAATAGATAAATTGATAGATAATATAGATAGATTGTTTTATAGGCGATCACTGTAAGATAGTATACAACTGAATCTAATAATTGAATATGATGGTTTTCAAAGGTAACCCATAGACCTTCTTCTTTCTTAGTAATCCCAGTAACTCTACCAGGCTGTACGACTCATTTTAAAATGAGTGGGACTTGTGTGATCAGCTGGATCCCACCAGCACCCCTGATGGCGACTGGGAAGAAGACCAGTTCGATTTCTCGGCCCCCGTCCCTGATCCCGTCCTGCCTCCTCCCCCCGTGCCTCCATCATTATCCAGCTTCTTGCAGGATATTTGTACTTCGGACGTCATGAGGTCGCAGCCTCATCCGATTACACCGAGGGCATCGAACACTTCGTCACTCACCTATGATTTCACCTCGGCTTCCATCTGACAGCATCAAGTACCAGAGCCATTGGTGGAACTGCCAGACCCAACAGCGGAACCACCAGAGATGCGCAGAATGGCAGCGCCAGCACCCATGGTGGAGCCGTCAGATCCAATGGTGGGTCCACCAGATCCAGTGGTAGCACCGCCAGACCCAGTGGTAGCACTCCATTTGAAAGTTGGGTCGAGAAGCAGAAGTTCACCCACATCTGCAACATTGTCGGGGATTCGGGCAAGGATGTCAGCTCGATCTCAGACGTACAGCAGCATGTGATTACATGCTTCGTGGGTTACCTTGTCACCCTCCCAGCATCTCAGCTGTCTGAGATCCTGCCGATCACTGGGACCTGGCACCCGGGACTCCTTTGTCGACGTCAAATGCGTTCATTCGAGTTTGCTATGTCGATATCCCCGGTCACGATCGACACTATGTAATCTAGCCCAGTCAATCAAGGAGTCTCCTCCCATGGAAACTCGTGGTGCCTGATGCCGCTACAGCTGTGATGTGCCTCCATCGTGACTGGGGGTCCAACATCTTGGCCATTGCTCAAAAGCTTCTTCAAAAAGGCATTGCGTTCAAGACGTTGCAGCCTATGACAGTTTCTCCCGAGGCTAGGCGCCCGCTCAGCGAACTTTGTACATTCTCGCTCGGATACTTCAGGCCCCCCTTCAAGGCTGTTTATGCTGATTACATAGCATATGAGCAGTATCGCCATGAATTCATGAATGAAGATCGTGCAAGAGCTGCTCTTCTTCGCGGCGGAATCTTATGGCGGCTAGCGTTGCACAGTCTCGGCTTCGATTCCCTCCCCTCGGCCCTGATTGGCCTTTCACGCGGTGCTGTCCCATTCGGACAAATGCTCACCATCAACGACGTCACTCACTTTGACGATGACTTATCGGAGGAGGAGGTTGATTTCATTTGTGGGACGTATTATGTATACACAAGTAAGTTTCCTATATTCACATTGACCTACTGTTTGCTCATATCTAAATTATTAGATAATGGATGCATAGAGAAGTTGTCTTGGTGGCCTAGGCCTCTGGCTTGGGCTGGGTCAGGGTTGGATGTGGGGTTCTGGTCAGAGCGATGTGAAAGCTGGTTCCAGACACGCCTTGAAAACATCCGACAAGGTGTTTCTCGTTGCCGCGATTCATCCGACAACAACGGCCCGGTGAACAACACGCATTGGAAACATGGACTCAAATTCAATGGAGCGACAAAGAAGTTCAAGAAGAATCTTGACGCCGCATGTTCTGACTTTCTCGCTACCAAAGCAACTGGTAAGTTATTTTTTTATTCTTTAGTGTGCACCTCTGATGTCCTCTCAGCATTCATAGACGATTAGATCAACAGATACCCTTGTAAATCCATTGTACTGATTAGATCACAAGTTTTTAGATGTACTATTAGACTGTAGGTTTATGAAATCTACTCTTGTGTTGGGCAATGATTGGGCGATTTATTTAATCTTGGACAAAACTTGATGTTGAATCTTCTCGTTTTATTGTCAAGAGGTATTTAAAATTTAAACGCCCGTCTCAGTGGTGGTCCAAACTTCATGTATGAGCAGGCATATGGCCATGTGCAATGCTTGAAGTTTTTTGAAGGCTCAAACGCGAAGTTTCATTTTCGAAGTATAAGCCAGCATTAAATATATATTTATATTTCTTATTTTTGATGACATTCAGCTGGCAACAAAATGTTCGCTAATGCTTCATATATTCCTTGTCATGCAAGATCTCTTAAAAATTTGAAATTTTATGTATGCTTACAAGACAAGCTAAATATTAAGTATTACCTTGACATTTCACACGACATTCAGACTTGTCTTAAATATTGCGAACCCCGTAGTGTAAGATAATATATACTTTGCTTTGTAAACAACATTGGTAATAAAGTAAAGTCTGACTTTTTTTGTCTGCAAATCAAATTTTGACCAAAGTCGACATCGACAGTCAACAGTCAATAGTTCACAGGTCAATTGATTATGGTAGGTTTACCTGTTGACTGTTGACTGTGGACTGTCGATGTTGACTTTGGTCAAAATTTGATTTACAGACAAAAAAAGGTCAGATTTTATTTTATTACCAATTTTGTTTACAAAGCAAAGTATATATTATCTTAATGTTTGATCAAACTGTATTCCATTGGCTGACATTGTGTTTTTCATTGTATGTCAGAGAAACAAAAATATGAAAATAAAAAGAACATTGGGTGCTATAAATTAAAAACTATCTAGAATGTGATCCAAATGAAAGTATTACATTGCTTGCATTCACAAAATTTTCTTAGCTTGATTTCAATTACGAAAGAATAAACAAAGACTAATTGCAGTTAATTTTCACTCAAAATATGAGTTTTTTTTTTGTGACTTGTTGAGAATGTGGTCATTATGTGGTCCCATGCAAAAATGACAACAAAATTATGTGACGGAGTAAATGTTATGTCTGTTCAAAATGTGTAGATATCCTGAGTGGAATTTATCTGAAGACATACAACTCAAACTGATATAAATCAAGGAAAATCTAAGCAAAAATTTAATTTTTATTATCATTTTCTGGTGAAACTCAAGGTGATCTAAGTTTGTCTGTGATCACACTGGGTTCACCATTTGACCTGTGGGCAAATTGATCCCTGCCCCCAGTGAGATTCAGGTAAGCTTATTTCTCCTTGCACGATTTCTGTGCTAATTTATGTCCATTGCTTTCACTTAGATCATATTGAGCACCTTGCTGGTGGGGGCATCAATGCTGCCCACATGCAGCATCCTTCATTGGCTTCAAACACCTTCTCCGCTTCACATGCTTCAAGATCTCTTGACGTTCATGCAGGTTCAGGTAAGGTTATTTTTCCTTGCATGATTTTGTGCTAACATGATTTAATTTACAGCCGCACTGCAGAATGTTGACGACATTCAGGCAATTATCACAATTGACTATGCTGATATAGATGTGATTGACCATGAGGAGCACAGCACCGCGGTGGAGGATATGGCCGATTTTTTAATTCTATCACTGACTAGTTTACTCGTGTTGTGCACCTTTTGCATGTAGTGTAGTTATTACACACATTTGAATGCATCATATGTTTTGAGATCCCCATCCACCGCCCCCAGCAACTCGCATGATCCAATAGCCCCCACTCTATTTCGTGGCCGCAAGAACGTCCCACAAGTGATAGTCTTCTGCATCATTTTTAGCGCTACTAACAAACCAATCTTTCATACAGAGAACTCATTTCTTCACCCTCCACCCCACAATTCTAAATTCGAGCCAGCAGGGCATGGCCCGTCTCAGCCTGCCGCTCGACGTGCACAGTCTAAGTGTCATGATCAAGCAATGATCAAAGTACTGTGCACTGATATCATAAATCCCTTTCCCAAATCATAGTCCAATTGTTGCGATCAGTGTGGGAAAGTACTTGGTTATCTTTCATTGAGAATCACTGCATGGGTCTGGGTCGCATTTCCAATCAGAAAGTCTCCTTTTAAATTCCTGAAATCTTGCTGAATGGTTTGTTCCACTCAATGAACTTCAAGTTTATTCAAGCCAACATCCTAAATTGGCAGCGCTGCCTCCTGCCTCTTGCGCACCAAACATCAAACATGTTTAGTAGTAGTAGCCTCCCGCACTCTCAGATTGCACTCTCAGATCACCCATTGTCAATGCTACAAGCATGTCCAGTGCTATTTTCCAACTTAGATGCATTGATCATGGTCAACACTCCTACATTACACTCGCAAACGAGGTAGAGTCCACAGAATTCAACTTTCGCACTCCGTGTTAGCTAATGCTTTCATGAGCCCATTTACGTTCAAGTACAAAGCATGCTTGTTACGTCTGCAACCATTTTCATGTCATCTTCAACATCCATGCAGTCTCTAACTCGCCCACAGGATTCGCACACTTTCACAATGTCTGGACTCACCGCACTACATTGGTCGACTTTTGGACAAGGCTTCAGCAACAACGAATGCCAGGCCGCTGCCAGGGGATTACTTCGGCACGATGCTCACATCGACGGCACGCATTATCATGCCAGGACACATGGCGGTCTTCATCCCTCCTACATAGCCTTTCACTCCAATACTCAAGAGCCTGAGTTGGGGAGATCGCAGGCTCAGAAAGAACTTGTTGAGGCGACACTCCAAGACGTATTTGATGCAGTAAGTGAACTTATTTTTTCCCCGCTAAATCTCACACTCTTTAGATTGCTATGCAGGACCACCTCGATGGTGGTATATCCCTGTTGATTCGGTGTGCGGGCTCTGGAGTATCTCCAACTATGTTGCCAGAGAAAATTCCTCTTGAGCTGTACATCACACCACGAGAGCTGCAAGAAGTTCCTCTACAGATT
>JRHT02000246.1:0-52156 GCA_011800875.2 Suillus brevipes Sb2 | reverse complement strand
GTCTTGTCGGAAGAGAGAATGGTGCCGAGGAGAGTCGCGCCACCAGGGATTGCCGACTTCGAGGATACATCAGCTGCAGACTTCGAAATTTGAGTTGTTACACGCCTGCATGTCCCATGCGTCATCTCCTGTCATCCATTCGGTAAATACACGACACTTCTTCTCCGTAGAGGTGTATACCCTGCGAGGCGTGAGATCAATACAGTTGTTGAATAACGGATGGTTGAAGATCGCGGCGATGCACTCGATAGGATCGCGCCAGTATAGAACCACAGGTGACTTTGTAGGGTGAGATGTTGGAATGACTCGAGACAGCCAACGCGGACCGCTGGGCAGCATCTCTGCTCGACCCCGTAATTCTTTGGCTGAACGGAATGATAAAGGTAAATCTTTGATCTAAAAAGTCATAAGTTCAAGGGATGACAGTGAAATTGAAGTCCTGACACTGACCATTTCGAGTGATAAAAAAGAATCAATCTTCCCCATGCTCAGGCCTGAATGTAGCAGCCATGCTGCAAGCTGCCAATCTCTCCGACTGCTAAAAGGATAGTAAAGGTTCGTTTTCCGATGTATGCTATTTTCATCAGAGTCAAACAGGCCTAAAAATGTGTAGCCGTCCTGATGGGCCAAAGGGGGGTTGGGAAAGTGGTCAGTCACGAAATCACTACTGCACTCGCGCTCGGTTCCACCTCCGTGTACTACTCTTGATACATCCCCTTCTTCAGCGCCAAAATCACCAAACTCGTAGAAATCGTCCCTGAGTCCTGGAACATCTTGAATAGGTTCGATATCCGAGGCATCTGGTGAGTCCATGGAATGATCTTGATTGGATAATGTGGTGGAGTTGATCAGGTCTTCTAGCCAGGTGTTACATCCAGACTGAGGCTGACTCATATGCCGAGCAACAGAGGTATGGTCTTTAAAAAATTTTCCGCACGAGGGACAATGTTGAGACATAGTACGACTCACTCGCTGGTAGTGTCGGTGCTGAGTCTGGTATGAATCAATGTGAGTACCCTCTCGGCATTTGCCGAAACCAACTTCACGATGACCATCGCTGCCACTACTCTACGAAAACTATCAACAAGCGCATCAGGCAAAACGGACAATCTCGATTCGCGTCGTTGGAATAATGATGGAAAACCGGGGGTATGTGACTTATATGAAGTTCTTGATGCTGTCAGTTCCACGGTAAGTTAATGACCTTCATTCTTGAAGGTACCTTACATTTCAACAGTCAATACCGGATTCAACGGACTCTGAAGCCAATCTTGTAATGGATCTTGTAAGAGCCAAGCGCGAGGTTCTTGTCGCACAAAAGCTGCTGGCAGAGTGTAAACTTCGTGAAAGTGAAGTTATGGCCAGCTTGCTCAAATTTCAAGTCGACACTACGGAGAAGAAGTTGGAGGATACAGATATGGGCTTGGGGTGTATGAGAGTCATCTTTAAGAAACACGGCTGGTCTCATGTTTCTTTACCTTCGAGGCACGGCAATCTTGTGCAAACAGGTAAGTTTGTGATACTATGACAGTGCGATACGGATTCCTGACGAAAGTTGTTCACAAATCAGAATCTTTGAGGAGCCGTCACCTCACTCTCCGACTTGATTAAACTTTACATTGTGATTTTCGGTCCTTGTAGTAGTACTATCCATATGGTGTCCTTTTATGCATGATAGTTACTATGTTTATGTCAGTGTTAGTATTACTATGTTGAATTGGATGCCTTTCTTTCACTTCACTCGCCGCCGCAGGTCCTGCTCGATTAAGTGCCTTCAAGTCCGAATTGTATTATACTAGTATATACTACTTAAGGCTAGTACTAGTGCTAGTAAAATGTAAGTTTGCTGTAAAGGCCTGCCGGTCCTGTAGAACTGGAGTAAATATGTACTGTGATTTTGTGCATACTGTGGGGTCTGTGGTTGTCTGTGGTTGTCTGTCCAGAAAACACGAATTTTTGACGTCTGTGGGAAAAATTGTAGTTTACTGATGTGAGGTGACGTTCTCCGTATCATAGTCGCTTGCATAATGGACGCGAGTTTCTTTCGAACCGTTTAGCTAATTGACACCGCATGTCTTCTACCAGTTTACGTATCTCCCACCTAACAATAGCATGGGCCTCCGAGGAGTCCCTTGCCCTTTCATTCCTTCCTCTGTCTGACTCCCGCTGTCGATGCAAGGCGATACATATACTCTTACCATCATTCGGACCACTTTACATCCTTGTCTCTCTCACATCGTCTTATTTCCTTCCTCTTTCCATGATTCTCTCTGAGCTCTCTTTGCAGCGGCCTTTTGCATCTATCGCCTGCTTGGCGCTCAGATATCCTAGTACCAAGACCTTCAGCCGCGTGCGCCCCCATCATCTGCATGATCCCAAAAGGTGCGTTCTTCGCACAGTTCTCGACGCCGATCTGGCAGAGCCGTCTGTTATTTCCTCCTCAATTATACCAATGCAGGTGGTCATAAAGATCTTACTGAAGAGGAAGACGAACAGGAAGACGAAGATTGTTGTTGCCTCTCGGCTCAACGATATCCCTTGGATGGAAATGGTGGCCATCTGAGCGATGGATTGGCGATGATGCCCTGGCAGCCATCGTTACCGGAGTTAATAATGACAACTTACCTGGCTTACCGCTGTCGTAGCCGTATGCAAATATATAAATGCTGTAAGTGGAATCAATGAAATTGTTTAGCAGATGCATCCAAGATTGAATTATCAGTTGAGGCCATGTTCGTGGATTTGCTGAAGGCAAATCTCTAGATTTTTTCCACGCGGTGTCATGTGCGTATAAATGGCACCAGAGGTCAACGTGGTCGAGTAGGTTATTGACCGACTTCCTTTAAATGCTAAAATATGTGATCCATCAACATATCGATTTGCGCTTTTGACCCGGTTCCTCTTTTCTTCGTCAGTCATACACAACGACCTCTTAACAGTCTGCCAAGACAGAGCAGTCCGGCCCTAGAACGGGCACGAAGCTTTATCAAAGGTGAGTAGGTGAATCCCAAGTTGGTTGCGAGTTTACTTGTTGGATGAACTCTGACATTGGGACGTAAGCCTGCTTCCTAACATATCAGAGTTCTCGTGGTTTATGGCTGGGCGTAGCCCGGTGAGTCGCATGTCACCCTTTGCAGCCAGTGTGCCACGCAATATATATTTGCAACAATGCTCGGTTCGTGTTAAAAAATTTCGTATCTTTCCAACTGATGCATCTCTGACTCTATCGTGTTCAGCTCGTGGTGGATGTCATGAATGTGACATCACTTAGGCTGTTTGACTCCTGACTTTAACAATAAGCTGAACTTAGCTGATAAGTCCTTATTGCGGGTTGGCGGTGATAATTTGTTCCATGTAGGCGGGGTAAATTGTCAGGTGGCAATATACTTCGCATCGAACTTGCTTCGGAAGGTGATATCTTATTCCACGTCATGTAGTATTGCATCCTCACAAACAATGCTTTTCCCCTTTGTACTCGCCGTTGCTGCTGCTTTGACAACATCAATATCTGCCACTGATGCTGTCAATGAGCACTGTTCTGTCTTCTGCTTTAACAGAAACTAGTGTTCAGGCTGCTTCAATGGGGCAATTTGTGTACGTATGAGTAGTTTTTATCTAGCCCAATGACTCACCGGCGTGGCAGGCCCTCTTTGTATGCCTCTACTAGTGTGGCAATGAGGCATATTTCTGCTTTCACTCTGTGCAGTATGGTTGACGCGTGAAGCGATTGGATGCTCAACCATTGACGGTGGGATTAATACTTTGGTCACCGTGAATCTAGATTTGCTGTGAGCAAGCTGTCGAGCAGCTATACTATATTTCAGATTTCGTCTAGTGGCCTCGGTTCGACTAAGAGCGGGATGTCATAGGACCTAAGTACTGACTTCAAGCGATGCTGGCGGGTGCGAATATCATATAGTATTGTAGCCGTAGGAATCAATGTACTGCAAGGAGGAGCGGGATTGGTGGATGGGCGGAATCGGGCGGAATGATGGATTATGAAGTAGCAGGTATGCATGGAAACAAGAACCTGACTGTGGACGGGAGAATAGACTGCACAGAGAGAGCCACGTAGTAGGGTGCTTGTGAGCCGGAGGAAATCTGATCCATGCATGGCCACGCGCCATATCATGCAATGTGCACTGAATACACGGAAGGTATGCGTCACGGTAGTGGTAGTGCTTCACATTTCCAAGTTTATGCTGCCATGCACAATAGTGTGCATGTTCCAGGACTGACTCGGTTAGACTCGGAGGGCTTTCAACTAGCACTAGCATGAGATTAATGATGCTGTCAAGCCCACTGTGGGAAGTTATTGTGTCAAATTGCCAATAGACCTTGCTTCACAAGGTAAATCTTAGGTGGCAATCGGCTGTAATTGCCAGTATATCAGTCCAGACGGAGATTTGTGATAGGCTTACATCGTCATAAATAACAACTTAAAGATGTAAGGCGCCTTCCTACTTTCCCTTCAGATTTATCTGAGCTCATAATAGTATCACATCTTCACGAACAATGCGGTTCCCCTTTGTACTCGCCGTTGCTGCTGCTTTGACAACATCAATATCTGCCACTGATGCCGTCAGTGAGAAATGTGCTACCGTCTGCTTTTTTAAAAGCCAGTGCTCAGGCTGCCCTGAAGGGGCATTTTGTGTATGTATGAGTAGTTTGTATCTAGCCCAATGACTCACCGGCATGGTAGGTCTTCTTTGTATGCTTCTACTAGTGTGGCAATGAGGCATGTTCCTCTTTCACATTTGTGCAGTATGGTTGGTGACACGACGCGTGAAGCGATTGGATGCATGCTCAACCACTGAGGGTGGGACTAGGACTTTGGTGGCAGCAAGAGGCGAAGTTTGGGGTGACCATGCAATGACAATGATTACTTTCTTTGGAGAGGTTGCTGTAGTTTGAAAATATTTATGGCTTCTTTATGGGCTTGCTTGGCGAAAAACGATTGAAAAGGGACGAGATACTCACCGTGGATCTAGATTTACTTGGGCAAGCTGTCGAGCGGCTATACCATGATCGAGGTTTCGTCAAATGGCCTCGGCTCGACTTTGAAAGAGTGGGATGCCATAGGACCTAAGTATTTGCTTCAAGCGATGTTGGCGGGCCCAGGTGCGAAAATCACACGGTATCGCAGCAGTGGGGATCAATGTACTGTAGGAAGGATCGGGATTGATGGATGGGCGGGATCGAGCGGAATGCTGGATTATGAAGTAGCAGATGGGCATGGAAACAAGAACGGACGAGCAGCCCGAGGGCCTGGTGTGAACGGGAGAATAGACTGTATACAAAGAGCCGCGCAAGGCGCCTGTGAACCCGATTCGGAGGGGATGATGTCCGTGCACAATATCATCATGCCTGCATGCTGATAAGTGATCATGGCATCATGTATATTCAACCCTCGTACCATGTACGGCCGTGTCATGCAGTGTGCACTGAACACATGGTAGGTATGCGCAGTAGTGGTGGTTCACATTTCCAACTTTTACGCTGCCGTGCACCGTGACGTGCATGTCCATCCTAGTACTGACTCAGTTAGACTTGGCGGAAGGGTTGGCGGCAAGCCCACTGTGGGAAGCTTGAGATAATTTGAATTTCAAACTCCAGTTTTCATTCAAGCGCGATGCCGCATCACGTGCCGACCCTTCGTCATTGTCTTCTTTCCTAGTACTACTAGTAGTCACAGAATCCTACTGCCTTCGTTCCATCGCTTCCTTTTAGATCGTTCTTTCTTTAAATTTGTGCAACTACCCCCTTCTTTGTACAACATCTCACCTTCTTTGTACGACTGCTCTCGGCCGAGTCGCTACTACACACGTCGATCGTGTTTTATGACAGGGAATTGGATGCGACGCGTGCATTCTCACCGTTCCAATCCTCTCGCAGTACTATGACCCTAGTCTCAAATGATCCCAGTTGGTGGCCGTCCATCAATTTTTATCGTATTTCCAGCTATTATACAGGTTCGTGGTGAACTAGCCGCATTATGTTCATGTTGATGATCCAATATCTTTGGCTGCGATGTTGCAGTTGCCGCCTATCTCGTGCTAATGTACGATTGGAGTGAGTAAGACTTAAAAGTGTGCAAGAAACATTGACACCCTTATGGCATGTCCAGCGCTTACGTTCGGTCAAGAGGTAGGTCCATTCATAACTAGAGCAGCCGTCTGAGTTTCGCTAAAAATGTTTATAGGTTGAACTGATCTGGGTGAGCGGACTCCCACATCAAAAGAAAAATGTAAAATTACCATAACTGACTCGCGGCAGAGGCAACGCTGGTCTCCGATGACCGTTCTGTATCTCATTGTATGTACTTGTGTTTCAAGTTTCAATTAGCTGAGCTAACTTCACAGTATTATACTAGGTGCGCTATGGTGGAATGTTTTACGCTGTGTATGTTTGAAAGGTTAAGCGATGGTGTTGTGCTCATTACTAGTCTTTCACAACCAGGATCAGCATATTGTGTTTGTGTCCTCCCATTCAACGTATTCGTTTCTTCTGATCGACGGCACACAGTTGCTGTTCCAACAATTTCGACAACAGATGCAGTGAGCATTTCGCACCGATGCCTTCCATTCCCGGTCAAATAACTGAACTACCATGTAGGGGTGAGTGGCATTCTCGACCAGCTGGTTGGTGCAATATAACAGTCGCAATAGCTGTAAGTCCGCTGCAAGCGTGTGATCCTCCGAGGTTAATGACTGATGTTGCCGGATTGTCAGGTCTTATGATCAAAGACGCACTTGTTTGGACCGATGATGTTGTAGGTATGGTGCTGGGGGGTGAGCTATACACCTCCCTGATATTGACTTGACTGAACCATCATGCAAGTCATCATGATCGCTCGGTTACATGCCATGTATGGGGGATCCAGAAAAGTGCTGACATTTCTCATTGTCATCTTTCTGGCCATCGGTGCTGCCAACACAGTGATGGTCGTAATAGTCACGATGAAGATGTCAGGGGGTGAGCTTCATTTGTGTATGAAATAATCAAGTGCATCAGGTTCATTGACAAATACCAGAGGAATTCATTCTCTCCGGCACCTATTTGTGCATGATCAGCTATGCGGGAGATTCACTATTTCTGGTTTCCATGATTTGGATACTTGCCACTGTGTGGGAGGTTCTTGTGGTGTGTCTCGCAGTCTGGATTACTATAAAGCAATTCCGTGAACTGCGACAGCGTTCAGCAAGAGGCGTCATCGGGGAGTGTTTCAAGGTGTTAATTCAATCTCACGTTAGTTACTTTGCGAGGTGAGCTCGTAATGTGGATGTGGTTCTTGTTCTGCTGATGTTTGCGCATACTAGTTTTTTGGCTGTCTCGTGCTTCAAGATCGGTTTATCCTTACAAGCGCTCTCAGCGGTATGCCGGCCTGTCACCGACCTCTGCATGTGACCATAATTTACCATTTCTGTAGTATCCGGAGGAGGACCGGAATTATGCTGGCATTGTCCAAATCTTCAACGTGCTGATATTTGTGCTGGGACCACGCCTCATCCTGAGCATTCGAGAATACAACGCTGAGCTTGTGGCCGGCTCTGATACAGCAACCGCTATGACTTCAATTGCTTTCCAGGAGCACGATTATGTATCAACTAGCATCAGTGTTTCGCGCGGAAGATGCGGGTAGTCTGCAAGGAACGATTTAATTTATTTCAAATTTTGTCGTGGTACTCATTGAGTTATTTCATGTAAGGCATAGCCCTAGACGATGTTTCTACTGGTGCTAGCTGCCTGCTCACACTTGCACTACGTGGGGAGCTGAAATATCTAGCAACCTCACTTCAAGACTGTCGTTCTCATCCAGTGTGGTGATAAATAAACAAATTTATTAGCGTAAGCAAGTTACACGCCAGGCGACGTTACATATCTAGGGGACCAGGGCTCGAGGCAAGTTATCAAACATCCTGTGATGATGATAGACGCAATTGCGTCATCACTCCATCGTACCTCCATTCCCCTCTAAGAATACTTGACAATCTGAGAGCAGTGCGGTACCGTGACTGATCATGATGATATCCCGTTCCCATTCTCCTTCGGTGGGTAGGGCTCGTATGGTACGGTGGATGCGAAAACGATAGCTGGTAGTTGATTACTGTTTGAGGTTGCTCGAGTGGCGCAATACTGACAGTGGAAGTGGTTAGGTATGACAGAGGCGCACGCAGGAAGGCAAGGCTGTCCGAGTGATACCGCAAAATCAACTTTTAGGGTGTGTATTGCCTAGTAGCAAGTTCGACTGGGAAGAGAATAACAATGAAATTCGACGGACTCGAGAGTCGGAAGTGTCATCGAAGCAATGGTCGGGTTAGAAGATATGGGTGTTTGGGAGTTCTAGTAGTCTTCTAGAGCTGGGGCAGATTAAGTGGAAGTGGCAAGGGACATAATCACCACATGTGAGCACTGGACATGCGGGGACCTTTCATGTAGTAGTGGTCTATTCAATAGTTTCGGGGCAGCGTTTAGTAACGACTGCCTTTATGCAGAAAATGGCGTGAAGAAATCCACGTATATCCGATTGGACCGATTCAGCGGCTGTCCAGTGGTGTTGAAAGACGCACCATAAGCACGGAAGGACTTCCTGGGGATCTGTACGAATAGTACAGTATTAGTGTTCTAAAGAGTGCGGTATTAGTGTTCTAAAGAGTGCGGTGGTTCTTCAAAAAAAATTATCGGATCAGTGCAAGGATCAGCAGATATTAGAGCGCCAAGGATGTGCAAAGTCAGAACGCCGCTACGGCCGCCTGGGTCCGGAATAACCCGGTACGTGCTTGGACGAGCCTGTTCGCTTCTTACAACCTCTCACAACTCGTTTTTCTCTCGAGTTTCACGACGTCAAGTTCGTCGCACCTCGCAACGGTCGCGCGACTCGCACATCCTCTATTTACAGTATTTCTTGTTCCCGCCCATATGTCACTCCCTTTGATTTTGCCATTTACACCGAAATTTACAATCAATCGTTTCTAATTTACTAATCAGGCGTCCGCAGTGCGCACGCTTTGTCAATTCGTACTTCTGTTTTGAAGCTACTCGAAGAGTCATCTGACATGATCAAATTCGTAAGGTTACAGGTTTCCTCCCAGCGGCTCTATCTACTTGCGCCCTACCCCAAGCTAAGCCGGTTCACCCCAACCTATTCAAATCGTTTCAGATTCCGAAATCCTACTCATGCAGCGTTGTCACGCTGTATATATTCTGACATATATCAATCACAGGTCATCAATGAGACTGAGACCGAGTCTGATATCATGATTCATGATGCATTGGTGTTATACCATGGAATGACCCCGTCCGAGTGATCCATCAGTGCTGATGGACTCATAGGATTATTGAGATGGCAGATGGTCACGTCACTCCTAGTTGGCCTGTGTAAAACGGATGAAATACATATTTTCCTAACATCACGCAGGTGCAGCAACAATGTCGAGCGCGGCATCGCAGAAGTTGCCGAAATCACGAACAGTCGTTCAAGAAACACTGCATGTGACTACTTGTTTTACAACACATTTACCTCAAGTAAAACCAACTTTCTGCTCGTGTCTTGCCGTCTAGATTGCTGTGAAACACTTCTGATGCAAAGTCACTTTGTTTGCCTTACCAGGTGAGCTCATAATGCGAACGTGGCCATTCTTTTACTGCTGAAGTTCTACATGTGCTAGTTTTGTTGTTGTATTTTGCTTAGCTTCAACTTCGATTTTATGTCTCTGGTAATCTCGATGGTACGTTGATATGTCACTGACCTCTGCATACGACCACGGTTCATGATTTCTAAAGATCCCTGCGGAATGAGATGTGTAATTACTTTCTTCCGAACTTTGCGCTCGTTCAGACGTTTGTGCTGGGGCGCCGCAGCGCCGCTTGATCCTTAGCATTCGTGAATATCACGCTAAGCCCGTGGCCGACTCCGATGCAGTAAACGGCATGACTTCGATCGCTTTCCAGGAGCGACGTGTCAGGACTCGATTGGCAGCAGGGTCCATCATGAGGGATGCTCGACGCGGTTCACATGTCGGATACTCCGCAAAGAGCAGGAGATTTCTTTCTTTATGTTCCAAGTCGAGGTACTTACTTAAGTCATTATTTAGCCGAAAGAACCGGATCAGTCTTATCGGTTTTCAGGCCAAGTAAGTTTAACGTTGCAAGTAACATCAAATTACTTACCAATAAACAATATTCTGATATGGTATTATTGGCTTTTATTGGTCTAACTTTCCACAAACACATGCTGGTCATTCAAAATACGGAAGTTAAAACCAAGTCAAGCTGCCCACCGTACTTGAAAGCTTGTGCTGTGTAAGATGATGGACTTTTGGTTGACACAAGTAAAGAATCCCGGGTAAATAAGGGATATCAAGGCACTGTGACGTACTTCCCAGCGCATCTCTGATTGATTGGTGCGCTCACCACCGTGATGCCACGTTTCAAGATCTCACCTCTGCCCCAGAAATTCCAAATAGCCTACTACACAGCAAGGTCCGGAATATGATTACTGGTGCCCAGGCTAAGTGAGTCCGAGCACTCATGTCCCTTATAAATGCCCCACGACCCATCATTTAATCGCCTTCACGACCTCCCTTGCACACCAACTCAACGTGTTAACCTTAATGCCGGTCCCGCAATGGACGATCACA
The DNA here is from genome assembly GCA_011800875.2 of Suillus brevipes Sb2. Classification (NCBI taxonomy): domain Eukaryota; kingdom Fungi; phylum Basidiomycota; class Agaricomycetes; order Boletales; family Suillaceae; genus Suillus; species Suillus brevipes. The sequence continues at coordinate 41,516 of JRHT02000246.1, read as the reverse complement.
GACTTCACTTATCGGGAGTCGTGGTGGAGGCATCGTGGTACGAGCTTCGTCAAGTGCCTACAAATTCATAATGTGCTTGACCCCAAGGCATCCTGATGCTAAACGTCTGCTTGATATTACCGCTCTTGTCATCAACGCTTAATGGCCTTGATTCATCGATGATAAACAGTCAGTCACCAACATTTGTTATCATGATCGTGGATGGTTGACTTGCGTTACATTAGATCTGCAAATCTTGCCCGGATGGCAAGAGTACTTCGATAAACCGGAGGGCATGAGGTTAGGTACGCAGCTGCTGGCTCTGCTGCAATTTTTTTTGCTCACGGTCGTTAGGATTCGTCAATTCCGCACATGGCATTGGCATCCTCAGCGTCAGCTGTAGCACTATGTTCATATCACTACCAAGCTCATATTGGCTCTCAGGGGACTCCATTTTCTCCTTATGTGTCTGACCTATTAGGACGGCGAGCAACTATGTTCATCGGGGCAGTCGTCATGCTGGCTGGTGTCATCGCACAAGCCTCATCCACGACCATGCAAGTCTTCCTCGGCGCTCGTGTGCTTAGTATGATGCACATTCAAAAAGCAATTCATATACTCACATCCCATTTCTCAGTCGGCTTCGGGATGTCTTTTTCTATCAATGCCGCTCCCTTGCTCATCAGCGAACTTAGCTATCCAACCCACGTGCGTCAAATCACCTCGTATCTCGTCCATCACTCTAATCTGATCTCAGCGCGGAAAAATGACATCTTTGTACAATTCGCTGTGGTATTCTGGTAGCATCATCTGTATGTGAGATCCGGTACCACGTATTTTGTCTCTCATATGTCTGGCAGCGGCTTGGATTTGTTTGGCCAGTCATGATTATGCGGGGACGTCGACATGGTCATGGAGGATCCCTTCATTCGTTCAAGCAGCCATTCCTGTCATTCAGATGGTGCTAATATGGTAGGACCGTCAGCTCATGCCCTGCTCAAAGTGACCCAGCGCCTTCAGGTTCATCCCAGAGAGTCCTCGATTTCTGATGGCTAGAGGCTTGGTGAGCATTCATGAACATATCTCCATTCATTCAATCACCGAACATTCATTTGTTTCTTTCCAGGAATCGCAAGCTATGCGTGTCCTCGCTCAGTACCATGCAAACGGGGGAGACGAACGCGACCCTCTAGTGACCTTCGAGATGGCTCAAATACGACATGCTTTGAACCTCGAACGACAGTTCGCCTTTGGAAAATCCTACCTGAGGTGCTTCTCGACTCCGGGCAACAGGCAGCGCATGTTTACTATTATATGGATCGCAGTATTCTCGCAGTGGAGGTTTGTTCTGTTCTGTTCTAGTTCAATGACTGGCATTGATACTCGTCTCAGCGGCAATGGTCTGGTGTCGTATTATATCAACATAGTCTTGGACGGGGTGTACGTTTTCAAGAACTTCGGATGGTACATAGCCTGACTAACGTTTCAACAGCGGGATCACCCAGACTAGAACGAAAACAGTCATTAACGGTGGTCTGCAGGTTCATACATGGTTTATCAGAAGCCGAACTCACAATTGATGCGTATTTCACGCGTTCAGATTTTCAATTTAGCTAGTGCGCTGGTGGGCATGATGGTGGTGGACAAATTGGGGAGGAGGAAAATCTTCTTGATTTCCAATATTGGCATGTTAATAGGTCAGTATTGTTCTTTGACGTTGGATTGAAGGCTTATCATCTGTCCAGCGTTCTCTATGTGGACGGTCACGACCGCTCTTTTTAGCCAGTCCGGAAATGTGGTAGCTGCGAGAGGCATGTTCAACTCTTTGCACATATGCTGATGCAAGCTAATGATCAAGCTCGAACAGCTACTGTGCCGCTCATTTTTATTTACTTTTTTTTCTACGACTTTGCGTATACGTCGATGCTTGTGTTGTACACGCTTGAAATTCTGCCTTATAATATTCGCGCCAAAGGGTTTGCAATCATGGTCGGTCGCTTTCGTTCTGTCTCTGAATGCTGTCTGACGTCGCGTACAGAATATTGCCATGTATTCGACCAACGCGTTTAACTCGCTCATCAATCCTGTGGCACTGAACACCATAGGATGGAAATACGCAAGTCATCACAGCTCATCCATGTGATCGATTAACCTTCTTTCGTACAGTACCTCTTCTACTGTGGATGGCTTATCTTTGAACTTCTTTTCGTCATGGTGTATATTGTCGAGACGAGAGGTGATTACTATCTCTTCACCTTGTCAAACTCCTATGGACTGTTTTTTTCCAGCTTGCACTCTTGAAGAAACCGCTGCTCTATTTGACGGCGTGAAAGTCCGTCGGGGCATCATGCGGCGGACTAGTGACACTGTCATGAGTTTGGCCAGAATGTCGCCATTCCCTAGAACCCATGACAGCCGCGGAGCAGTGCAAACCTCGAGTTCTGCTTCACGATCGCATTTTGGATCTCAGTCTGAAGACTCTGCCGTTGCGTTTGCCAATTGAATTCACAGTTGCAGTTCACAATTATTGTATGTAGGAAGAGGGCTCAAATGCTGCAGAGTTGTATGTATGTATGTATGGAGTTGGCTAATTGGAGCAATCAGGCAGACACAAGCGGTGCACCCGCCCGCTGGCCTCAGATTAAAGTTGCGCTTTGATTCACAGAAGCTTTCTTGTTGTTAGGATCATATGTATCTCCAACGATTACTTGCTTGATGGGAACTTTTGTGCAGTTGTATAAGTGGTAGGAACGTGAGAAAAATGTATGCTTGAATGTAGGCGGGTGATTTTTTCGAGCGGAAGCCCCGATAGTGACCTCGCCCTAGTGTGCAAAGTGAGCCGAGGTGAATTGTGAGGGCGGACGGGCAACCCCACAGCCTCTGAATCAGACCCAGTGAGTTCTGGTTCCAACAATCCAAGCCCCAGCAGTAAGGATGTGTAGCTAAGTAACTTGACGAAGGAAAGGGAGTCACGGTGGGGCTGGAAAATAAAATCCAAAATTTGAGGCAGCAGGCTGCAGACGGGACGCTGGAACTTGCTGGAGTGTAGGCTAGGCGCTGTGTAGTAGTAGGCGGAGAAGAGAAGCCACGTACTAGTGCCGCACAGCCGCTGCACGAAGCTCATTGAAGTTATGATCATGTGCGACTCAATTTACTCGAAATCATTCGACGGGACTATTTTGCAAAATGAACGGAGTTATCGGGATTCGGAAAGCGCCTTCAGTCACGGCACGGGCCGATGCATACATGAAGTCCCTTGTCACTGCACTAAGTTCAAATTTAAGCAGATCTTAATGTCGACTGTTACAGCGACCGTTATGGCGACGACGACTGTCTCGACGGCAGGTGCGCTCCCTCAAAAATTGTCCAGCACAGCAAGTAAAGGTTCGGTGTCAATGGAGGCGACACTACAGTCGCTGTACAACCGTGCGACGAGAGCGTTCCTTCACCGGGACGTCGCAGTGACATTCACCTTGTTGAAGTCTGCATTCGAACTCCTTTTACCTCCACCCATGCCCTCGCCTGAACCCCTAGATGCACACCGGAGAAAGTGGGACATCCTCCGCATTACCCTCGAGACCACCGTATTCTCATCAGCCCCAGACTTCGCTGCTTTACCACAGTCACTTCGAGAATCTCTACTCTTGTCTCCCCAGTTATTTATCTCCACGTTATATGCTCGATCTCTTACGTTGTTTACTCCTTCATCCCTTCCTCGAAAACCTAGCTCCGCGTTCCTCCCGCACCAGATTCTTGTCACCCTCGTCGCATCTAGCCTTAAAGTAGACTGCCCAAATTTTGGTCGCGAGATAATAGAGGACTGGTTGTCAAAGCGCGGTCAGTATGACTTTATTCCATCCACAGGTGAACCGTATCACAAAGTCTTAGAACTCTACTGCTTGCACGTACTGCCGCGTTTAGGCGAGTGGGTGTACATCAGAGAATTTCTGTCATGCGAAAATGAACTTGCGTCTGATAAAAGACGCGTGAGTCTATTCTATCTTTATGATTGCTATGTCGTGCTGACTGTGGTATTGTCAGGAACTCTTTTTGGCGATCGAGGCTTTGCATGCTCAAGCGCAGGAGAGCACAAGGCAACAAACGCCGAAACCTGAGACTTCTTCTTCCATTACATCAATATTACCACCGCGCTCTCTGTCCTCCGCCTCTTCATCCTCGTCTCTCTCCACCACATCCACGCGTACTGCAGTCCCGGTATCCCCCTGTCCAAAAACTGCCCGGCAACAATCCACGTCCTCCATAGTTTCTGACACCACTGTGACTAGATCCCCTCGCGACCGCCATGACAAAAGCACGCCCCGAGGCAGTCCAAGCCCTAGCCTCATTCGCGCCCCTCGTATTTCCCGCGATCTCGCAGTTGATCGCAACCCCACCACTGCGCAGCCCTCAACCTCCCTAGCACTCATCCGGTCGTATTTCAGCCATTATTTCACCGTCAACAAAATAGCAACTCTATCTATCTTGGTCTTAATACCTTTCCTGTTTTCGATCTTCCGGAGGCGGCGACACGTAGAGACACCCATGGACCAGGTACGGAGGAGGTTATTGGAAGCACGTGGGGATTCCATCGTGAGACGGTTATGGAACGAGTTGGTGAGGGCAGTTTTGGATACTGTTAGGATGGGCGGTGGGGGACTTGTATAGTTTGAGGTGTGCTTTCTGAGCGATGTATCACATTCATATATTTGCAGTTACTTTTCGAATTTGATCTGGAACCATCCATATCATTATTAATTTGCGTTCTCGTTGTGTAGGGATGTCCATCGAAGTACAACATGTCTGCGAGAGTTTCCAACTCTTGCACTTCGCGTAAGTCAGCTGCAAGGTCAGACATCGCAAAACACATGCAACGGGCTAGAGAATCCAATCATTTCTCCATCAAATCTATACCATATGGCTTACAATAAGTACCACGATGAAACTTTGAATATATCTCCCACTCTCTGCAGAGTGTCCCAACAAGTATAGTCAAATTCGACTATTTCCCATTACACACTGCTGCTAGTTGACACATGCACGCGCTCCTGAAAAGCGATTGAAGTCATGGCAGTTGCTGCATCAGAGTCGGTTACAAGCTTAGCGTTAAATTCTCGAATACCAAGAATCAACCGTGGTCCTAGCACAAATATCTGGACGACCGTGAAAATTTGAAGAAAGCCAATATAAATCTGAGTTTCCAGGGAAAATTGGTCCTGTAGACATGATGAACTATGTTCGCAGTGGTCAGCAATAAATCGACATCGTCCCTGCTTTAATTGACTGGAGTAAGTATTTTCGTATGAAGCCAAGTGAAACGGGAAGTCAATCAAGGGGGCTTGAATGAATCAAAGCAGTGACTCACTTAGAAACCGTTTGCATGAAAATCACATTCGCATAACGATCGACTTCGAAAACTGTGGCACATGTTTCTGATTTCATTCCGAGACGACACATTTGGTCACCAAAAAGAACTCACACCTCCCCATGTCTACCATTGTGCGTGAACCAAGGAGCGAGTATTGATTTCCATCACTCAAAGTCACTGGCGTTGGAAAATAGAAGGGTGCCTAATATACGCAGACACGGATTTAGGAGCACCAGCATGAAAGATACGCCTTGAAGAAACTGTTGTCAATGACGGGAGCGGGAAGAATTGCAGTAGCTTGGTAAGTTCCTTAACTGACAGCTGGTGAGTCGGACATACCCCACACCCGTTCCGTTCCATGCCATACACATAGTTAATGGTACAGTGAGGAAAATGCTGAATACCTCCCGTCCATCCATATGTGCGATCCAGTGGCAAGCCTGTTTAGATACATGAGCAACGTGTTTGATGATTGGGATGGGATCCGCCGGGAGTAGAGGCGAGAGAGAAGCGAGAGCGACTTCCCAAAGTGCTGAGTCTAATTGAATTGCAGCATGACAACAACAGCGGAAAATTAGCTTGACCAACAGATACTTCACAAACCTCCGAAGTCCGGAAAGTAGCACTGGTTGGTTTGCTCTTCAGCCGCGCCTTCACCTACAACCATCCTCCGCACAGCATTTGAATTGTCCTGCTACCCGCATCATTAAGCCATGCACGTATGAGCGACCTCCGCGTATAGCCCTCGGAACTAAGCAGCATGCTCGCGCCAACTTGAAGAGAAGCTGCAAACCGCCCATCACTTCTCGAGTGAACTATACGAGGGCAAACAGCACACGGCACGCTTCACTTGGAAGCGCAAGCTTGAGGAGGTTGGAAGGGGTACTGTAAACCAATATCGAGTCACATCAGCTTTAGCTGTAATGTCTTTGATCAAATATCGTACAGGACACGGGTCATGTTCAAGTTGAGTCTTGATAGTCATTCAAATTTTAGCCACGTGACCTAATATTTTGATGTCGCACTACTAACACTTGCTGTATCCTAGACCACGACACACTTGTACCATAGCGCTACCCGCAAGGGACAATCAATACCACATAACCATGTCAGACTGGGGTAAAAACAAGAATCTGTTCAATTCTATCCACTGCAACGCTCACCACGATCAAGCACAGAATCCGATGATGCTCCTGCTCCTACTGCGCCATCGATCGCGACCAAGAAACCAGTAAAGAGCAAATGGGAGGGAGAAGATGAAGAAGAATCATCTCCAGCCGTACGTTACTACCATCTTCTCCTCTATTCATCTCACCGATCTTACTAGAGCGACTGGGATGCATCCTCAGACGAATCCTCAGACGATGATAAACCAGCAGCAGCACCCGTAGCACCCCCCAAAAAGAAGGGCACGGTGAAACAAAAGATAGCAGAGAAAGAAGCTGCAAAGGCTGCACGAGGAAGCGATGATGATTTGGAGTATGACGAAGACTCTGTCCTTGATCCGCGCGAGAAGGCGAGATTGGATAGGGAGCGGGAGATCAAAGCTGATTTGGATAATGCTGCTGCGCTTTTTGGTGCTGCTGGTCTCGGAGGTGTGTTTTTAGACTCTGAGTTGAATTTGGTTTTTCAGTTTGGGCGTTTTGAGCTGATCCCCCCCGTGCCTATGTTTGCAGGCACCTCATCATCTGAACTAGACGCGTTGATCTCCGCCAATCCCCGCACAAAAGAGGATTTCCAGGATTTCTCAACAAGAATAATCGAGTTTATCGTTAAGCGGCATCAGACCAAGCCTCTGTACGCGTCATTCGTAGAGCATCATGTCCGAGAGCTCTGTCAGCCTTTGAAGGACGTGGAAATCAGGAAAGCTGCGAGTGGGCTTACGACGCTTGCTAATGAGAAGCAGAAAGAGCAGAGAGACAAGACGAGTGGGAAGAAGAAAGTCAAAGCTGCTACGAAGCCTGTCCTAGGCTCGGCGAAAGTCGCGAATAAGTGAGTGCATTGTCTTGATCAGTTGTTACGATCCCTGACTGAGCTTTAGATTTGATACGGGGGTGTATGATGAAGCGCTGGATGATTTCGGTACCAACCAAGATGATTTCATGTAGAATAGTACCTGAGCATCTACTATAATACGTCTGAGTAGATTTTTGTCTTTTAGTGAGAGCTGGTATATCAAAAGCTCAGTCGTCCTCGTCCCCTTCATCTTCGCTCGCTTCATCATCGTCGACGAGGCCTACTAACCCTCCACCTTCTTTTTCCTTCAGAACGCGTCCAGCTTCGCTGAGTTTCGAAGCGAATGCTCTCCGTGCGCCAGAGTTGGCGCCAACGTCCCATATCTGTAGTTTTGCTTTAGAGCCTGCTGCAGCGATCGTAAGGGGGTCGTCTGGCGAAAACACTGCCGAAAAGACTTTGCCCTATAATCCCGAATCAGCACATGATTTTGATTGCGATGACAGAATAAAATAAATCACTGACCACTTCCATATCCCTCGATGCAACCATGCTCACAGCAGGCTTGCCTCCAGAGGTCTGGTCTACGTTCCACACTTTGACGAGTTTGTCCGTTCCTCCCGTACATATACAACCCCGCAGCAGTGGGCTGACGTCAAGAGCCGAAACGGCACCATCATGAGCAGATAGCGTGAACCGTGCAGGCGAAGGAGATTTCATATCTGTAGGAAGCGCCCGAGCATCAAAGTTGAGTACGAGGCCATTTTCTAACGAGACCTAAAAGCCCATCAACAATAAAAATATCTGACAACGAATCAAGATCGACACTCACATAGAATGCATGCGTTTCCCAAGGGTCCCATCGCAAAGCCTCAACATCAGCACCAAGTACAGCCCCAACACCCGTATCTGGCGCCCTGGAATCAAACACCCGAACCGTCCTATCGTAGCTTCCAGACAAAAGCACCGTCGGTTCTTTCTCATTCCATTGTACAGCTTGCACCTTATCCTTGTGCACCCCAAAACTCCTGATCGCACCCTCCCCATCCACGATCGGACGTGATAAATCCCATAGCTTCACTGTATGATCCGCAGATGCGCTTGCGAGCATGTGTCGATGGCTGCGGTTCCATGAGAGCCCAAGGACAGCGTCGACGTGGTATGCGTCTGATGAGGGACGGTGTTTTGTCTTCTTGCGCTTCTTTTTACCTGTGCCCGCTGGGACGGGTACGTGTGCGGCTGTTTTATCAGGCCTGCCGAGGATCATGTCGGGGTACATGCTTTCCATGACGTCTAGTGACCATATTTCGATTTCAGGATCGAGCGTACCGACTGCGATGTAATTTCCGAATTTTGGTTGGGTGTCGGTTTGCATTTCTGAGGATGTGGGTGGAAAGTCTAGCCATTCGAGGCAGAGGGGGAAGTTGGGGAGCATGAGGTCGTGGTGGACGTAGAGGTTGTCTTGAGATTCGTCGTAGACATAGATCTCGAGTTGGGAGACGTCGTCTTCTGTTTTTGCAGCGACTAAGAGGTTGTCTGTTGGGAGAACTTCGAGTTCTGAACGCTCGTCATCTTCAGCATCCTGTATGGTGTTAGATGCAAGTAAAACAGAGATTAAGCAACCGCACGTCTTTGAGTGTGATGTATGGATCATCCTGATTATCTCTATAAAATGTAAGTCCTTTAATATTGCTGAATGGACCCATGCCTGCGAAAAATCAGCATCAATGAGTAGGCCGTGTCCAAAGACCTACCATCTTCTTTAACATCATCCTCGTCATATTCATCCAACTTATACTCCGCAAGATCATCCCCCTTTGCAGGCAAATTAGCTTGTACATTCCCATCCACCTCCATCGATGCATCCTCCTCGCTTTACAATGCCATCAGCAAACATCAAAAGGAGCAAAAACAAAATCACGCACTCAACCCATGCATCCTCATCGCCATCCTCATCTACGTCATCTGCCTCAGCACCTTCTGCTCCTTTTCCCATACTCTTAGCAGCATTATGCGCGCGCTCAATCTCTATCCGCGCATCCTCAAGCTCGATACGTGCGAGTGCACTGACGCGCTCGAGTTCCTTCTCATCAAGGACGTATTTGGAGGGCTGGTTGGCTGAAACTCCGCGTTTTACCCTTTAATTTGAGTTAGATATGTGTGGTATATGGTACAGGGATTAGTTACCATGATACACAGGAGATGAGGTTGCTCATCGTTTGTGATGATGAGCAGAGAATCTAATTTTTTGTGATCATAGTCACGTGACCGATGCCTCTTGGCCCGTAGAGTTAGCCTACTCAGTACTAATTGGTGTGCAACTTGATGCCTTCGCTATGATTAAAATACAGTGCATGTCACAAAGTGAGTGCCTTGATGATAACATCATAATTTCATCTACAAACTTTGTAGTGACTTTGTTCTGCCCGCCAACTCAATTGTGTGCACTGCCGCAGCCGCGGCAGCCTCAGCTGCCTGGCTGCCTGAGTCTGTCGGGGCTGCAAGCATCAAATTGACTCAGGCCAAACGTAGATTAACACCCGCTCTTGGCCCGCTCGTTCAAAAAATACTCACGATGTCAGTTAAAATCGATAATTTGAGCTGGGGGCGTCGATCTTGTTTTGTGTGTGTTCCCTCTCGAGCCTATATGGTAATCTTCTAACCCACTCTCCCACCAAACTATAGTGGTTCCGTCAGCCTTCAAGTATCTCAATCTGCCAGTGTGACAGGATTTATGAATGAGTCATGTCGGTACTATCTGTCATTTGTGGTTCCTTTGCTGACCTCATGTGCAGTCCCTGGTGGTTCTCGATCATCATCAGAAGGAACTTGGGAGAGACTGTGTCAAGTCGCTGTCAAGGCTGCCGAATATGACTCCCCTAGACGCCAGCCACATCCAAAGTGTTTGGAAGGGACCCGAGTGAACCTTCTCAACAACATTTATCAATTACTAGATAATCGGAAAATGAGCCAACTCATTTGGCTACATGGCATGGCGGGCGTCGGAAAGTCTGCAGTTGCGTTCACTGTCGCTGAAAGGATGAGAGGCCTCACAGTCACAGAGCAGACGAAGACCGAGACGCGGCTTGCGGGCACGTTCTTTTTCTCGCGCAAGCACGCCAACCGCTCCGTGACTGGTTATTTTTTTGCGACGCTTGCATACCAGCTTGCCTGCAATTTTCCCAGCGTGCGTGAGGATTTGAACAGAACCATCCGCGAGAATCCTCCTCTTCTAGATCCCGACAAATCTCTTCGTGAGCAGATGGAAGGACTCTTTCTAAAACCTCTGCGGAAGCTTCATCTCAGGCTGCGCGAGTGTCCGCCTTCTACGTTCGTTATTGATGGCCTTGATGAATGTGCATGCAAAACCGATCTCAAGGATCTCATCTTCCTGCTTAACCAAGCACTTCGTAAACCGGACTTACCCGTGATCCACATCCTACTCACGAGTCGTTCGGAAACCCACATCCACAATGCGATTAAAAATATAGAGGTATGTCCACTGGTGCTTAAATCACCAGCTGGAATCTCTGGGGAGGGCACAGTTACTACGACCATCCCATTAGATGACGCGGCGGATGTTGATAATGACATACGCAAATTCTTGGAGCATTCCTTCATAGAATCTGGTACTCATTTGCAGCCAACGGCAGATGAATTTGTCCAGCTAACAAGCCGTGCGGGCAAGCGTTTTATTGTGGCGTCTACGATGTTCAAATTCATCAATAATGATGGATACCAGGATCCTCGCGAACGACTTCAGGTCATGCTCGGGTTCAAGAACGAGCTGCTACCAGGAAACGAGGTGTATGAATTATACAACCGCATCCTCTCCACATGCGCCGACCCCGCGCGGGCATACCTGCACTTGTCTGTTGTTGCCGCCCTTGTGGACCCTCTCCCGATTCGACAAATCTCGGAACTTCTAGGTCATCATGGCGAGGGCAAGGATGTAGAGACAGCACTAACGCAGCTACGGTCCTTCATTGATATTCCTACCGATAGCAGTCTCCCGGTGAGCATCTGCCACTCGTCGGTTCGTGACTACGTTTCCGACCCCTCAAACTGCGATTTCATCGAGGTACAACATATCAAAAACCCCCACTGTATACTCGCTTGTTCTTCATTCCGCTTGATGCTGCGAGAAATTCCACTACCAAGTACGGCTTTACGGGATGCGCTCTCAGAATTAAGCAAGCAGAGCCAAGCTATGCAACCACACGACCCAAAATACTTAAAGCGCTCGTTAGCCTTCATCGTTGAGCCACCTGAACCAATACAAGTTCTGATAGGTCTGCTATGGACTCGGGGAGATCGATGTCCGGCGTTACAATCTTGGCCACTGAGCCGGGACGGGATTGCCTGGCTGCGGACCACAGGAGGAGCTGATTGGCTGCGAACTCAGGGGGGGAAAGACTGGTTGACGGAAGAATGGGGATTGGACTGGCTGCAGTCTGGGTCGGGCGAGGATTGGTTGGAGGACCAAGGAGGCAGGGAATGGCTGCAGACTAAATGGGGGGATAAGTGGTTGCAGAACTGGAGGGGGAAATATTGGCTGGCGAGATGGAGGGGGAAATGTTGGCTGAAGACCGAGAGTGGGCACGACTGGTTGCATGCTCGGAGGGTGCAGGGCTCCCTGCAGTCCCAGAAGCAAGACTGCTCGTTGACCAACGAGCAAGACTTGCTATTAACCAGTGACCAACAGTGGCTGCAGGCTGAAGGATATGACTGTCCTCCGCAGGGCCAGAGCGTGAACGACTGGCTGCAGACCCTGGAGAACAAATGGCTACAGAATTTAGAAGATGATTGGCAGGAGCATGCCCAAAAAGGGCGAGAGTGGGTGTGGACTGAGAGGGAAGATTGGTTGCACCGGTGGGCACCAGACTTCCTACAGACCCAGGTGGGGAAGGACTGGCTGGAGACTCAGGATGGTCAACATTGGTTACAGACTCGGGATGGAAAAGATTGGCTGCACAGCCACGGCGGACAAGATTGGCTGCACAGCCACGGCGGACAAGACTGGCTGCGGACCCACACAGATCGAGACTGGTCGCATATCACGAGCAAGAATGACTGGCCGCAGACCGAACTGCATGCAGAGAGCCCGCACGACTTGCTGCAGACCTGCAAAGGACGAGAGTGGCTGAAGACCCACCATGGGCGAAGCTGGCTGCAAATCGAGAGTGGGCGGGACTGGCTGCAGACCCAGAACGGACAAAGCTGGCTGCAGTCACCCGATGGTCATGCTTGGCAGTCAACTCTTCCTGCATCTGTCTGGCTGACCATTGAAGAATTCTCTATTACGCTTGAAGCAATGAACGAACAAACAATCGCCCCGGAAATGCTTTTACTGCCAGTGTTTCAACTTATCCAGCAGTTCAAGAACTTACCAGATTTCTTGATGTTTCCGGTGTTCCTTGCATTAAGACACCAAAATCATTCCGGTTCTCCATTATTGCCACCACAGGGTTCTCGTCTCCCAGATTTAATCATCATCCATGCTATGAAAGCCTTCGTAGATTTCGCAAACGCAGAACGGGAACGATTAACTTCTGACGCCCTCAAGTACGCATGCCAAAACTGGGCATTCCATCTCTCGCGAGCTCATCCAGGGAATGACGAGCTGAACCGAATATTCAAACTTTTTTGGGATTCTCATCTCTCATCATGGTTCGAAAGGCAGTGGTGTTTGAAGGGGCTTCTGTCTTGCCTCCATATCTTATCGGAAGGACACAAAAATGCGAAGGTGCGCGGTCACATTGATTCTTACCATTTGTACGTATGGGAACATGTCACCTTTAGTGTTGGAGTCCGACGAAGCGGAGAATGGAAGACGACGTCGGACCAGGTACTACGAGCGCAGTCATGGTCAAGCGTCGTTTGGGCGAGAATCATTCCTGCTATGTTTAACAATGATATGGTTTTATTTCTACTCTACCCGTATGTCAAAAGGCCGTCCCTCGTCGTACAAAGTTCGAACATTTCACTTACGATGACTCCGAGAATCGATGTAGAATAGATTGTGGTCACGTGATATTTCCTTGACGGTCTGACAGTGACATGAATCGTGACATCATGGTTGTCTCTGGTCTCTCGCCATCACATCGATGCATCGCTTGTGCAATGAATTAATGCGGACCAGATCGCCCTGAGGATTTGTCCCCTGATGTCACAGCCCTCAGGGTTCAAATCTCATCCTGACTTCTCGCAGCTGCCCATGTTTGAACCTCCACCTGACTTTTATCATAACCCAAACTTGACCCGTTTCCAACCAGTTGATATGGCTGCATCGGCCGCGAAGCCTGTGGTTTTATTTCCACATTTCAACCTTCTGCTTCGTCCTCCTCCACGTCAGTTTTCCTACCGCAGATGGTTCACCTGGGTCTTTTGTACCAGTGATGATTCATTACCGTCAATTTTCGACGTTGATGGAAAAAAACAACAGGTATTTGTCTTTCGTGGGAACTGCTTATCTTGGGTTCATTGTCTGAAGGGTCCTTTAGTGCTATTCCTTACATACAACTACCAACGTTGAACCCTCTCGGTTTTCTCCTGAGGAAATTTCCACGTTGGTGCGATTAGTATCTTCGGATCTGTCTGAGATTATGGTGTACAAGATTGCCGCCGACACTATCGTCAAAGCGCACGTGTCCGCCGATGAAGCCATCACAGAAGCGCTCAATTTGAGCATGATTAGGACTATGACCACTATTCCTGTTCCCGAGGTACGAGAAGTAGTCGTCAATGCCGGCACTGCCGTGAACTACTTGGTCATGAAGTACCTCGACGGTCGGACGCTAGATAGTTGTTGGAATAGTATTACACTCTTCTCCAAGCTTCGCATTGCTTGGACCCTGCGCAGTTACGTCGCTCAGCTTCGCCGTCTGCGGAGAACTATTCCAGGGACTATCAATGGCACTGTGTGCACGGGACTACTCTTCACCGATTTTGGTGCCGGCCCATTCGAATCTTACGACGATCTGACGGCATGGTTTAACCACAAACTTGACGTGTCTCAGCGGATGAAGAAAGCGCCTCTCGATGCTCCCCGGTTTGACAACTCGTGGCCAGTGGTCTTCACACACCAGGACTTGTGTCCCAGGAACATTTTGCTGGGGCATGACGGTAAATTGTATGTGCTGGATTGGCATAGATCTGGGTTTTACCCTGCTTGGTTTGAGTACGCCGGCATGGTCTTTGACCAACACTTTAAGTCACCATTATGGGATCTTCTGGTTCCTTGGATCTCACATACTATTTTTAGTGAGTCGTTCCCCGGTCAGAGAGCCATCATAAGACTAAACTTCACTCCACTTAGTTCGTACGCGAAATCGCATAGCTGAGTACATGAGAAACATTGCGTGGGCACTCACAATAGGCGCTCTCATGTAGTACTTGATATGGGCACTACGAAGTCAACATCAAGTACTAGCATGAACGAACATGAGTGGAATGGCCCGGTACTGTGATTTCTTATTGCTGGCTATAGGACGTGTATAGGTTTTAGCGGTGACGAGGAGGGTGTCTGGAGCAAGCATGTTGAACGCTCATCATGCGCATCGTGTTCAGTACCCTGTGAGGATGGGAGGTACATGTCAATGAAGGATGCGAAAAAATATGTGCGTAATCAATATGTGTAGTAGTAGAATCAATCTTTTGATATTGCTGATTGAGTACTAGTACCCAAAGCGCCTATAGCTTATCTACTGCTCTTCGATTCAATTCAGGTGAGAGTTCCTTTAAACAGAGGTTCGCCATAGATCTATAGATGACTCGTAAATTAATTAGTAGTTATTTCGCAAGAGAGCTGATGCGCTCGAGTTCGTTCTCATGGGCCTTCATGCATCATTGGGCACAGCAACTCACCGCCTTTGACCGATTCCGATTCAAGGCCTTCTATTCGGCTTCATCTGCACCACTTCCAATAGCTGTGTGCACTAGCTTAGCTATATATGCATCATGTGCATCACCTTGCGGAGCAAGTTGCGCGGCCTGAGGCCGCATGTGAACGTCATGCTGTGCTTGTGCATGAGAGATTTGGTACTGTTTGCATTTGGCCACAGCGCCTTCACAGCGCCGACAATATTTTGCTGTGACATTTATAGCCCGATGGCCGAGGCAAAGAACAACGAGATGCGCAAAAGGCGAGAGGTGGTGAGGAATAGAAGGATTTGGTATGGAGAGTCGTGCTCTGAAGTGTTGTTAACAGCCAGGCCCTACTTTTCATTTTCGACTTTCATGGCAACATCAATGTGATCATCGTGTTGGGTAACTTGAACAAGCTCAGGTTATACTACTCCCTGACCCGACGGGTGAGCGAGTCGGAAACAAGTTGTTGAGATCACTTCGATCTTTTCGGTGTTCATTCATCATCCCTACGGTTCTTATTTTGGCAGTTAAAGCGCTGGGTGGTGGGATATTTAGCACGCACGACCCGTCACCAGGCTCCACCCATCCTCTAGCAGCATGACCATAATCTCATATGATTCTGTTTGGTTGCAGTTCATGCTTTCGAGCCAAATATCCAGTTATCTTGTCGGTTCGTAGAGAACTAGTCAGACGATGTATGGCGATGCGACAATCTAACCTCGCGGTTTCGCAGTTGCCTTCTCATCTGCGGTGATGTATGATTGGGGTGAGCGAGATAATTTCAAGTATCACTGGTATACTGATGATGTATTCCAGTCTTGATGTTCGGACGAGAGGTAGGTTGGCGTCATTACTGGAGCAACCATATCGCTAATGATGTATTCACAGGTCGAATTGGTATGGGTGAGCAAGGTATTGCATCAGAAGACACAAAAATAAAAAATAATGCGCGGCAGAGGCAACATTGGTCACCCATGACCGTTCTGTATCTCGGCGTATGTATCCCGGATCATACGCATGTTTGAGACGTTTTACTGACTTGCCAATATTCTAGGTCCGCTATGCTGGTATATCGTATGCTATGTATGTTTGGATGACTGAAAAATTGATGTTGTGTTGATCAGTTGTCTCTCATACTCAGTATCAACATGCAGTGTATGTCTATTCATAATCACTGCATTAATTCCCTCTGATCGAAAACATACTGCAGTACATGTCCTGATAAATGCCGAGTCGGTGACAGATTCAGTGAGTATTCTGTACCACTACCTGCCATTCATATCCAATCGACTGTACTCCCAAGCAGTGAGTGAGTCATTGAGCTTTCTAGTTCAATGTGATGATTGTTATTAGCTGTGAGTTTGTTTTAAGACTGATCATCTAAGGCTGTGAACTTGATTTTTAGGCCGTATGATGTTTGACGCACTGAATTGGATGAATGTCGTCGTGACTGCAATGTTGGGCGGTGAGCTACGCAGTTGCATTACCTTGCCTAGACAGGCTGACACATCGCGCAAGTCATCATGATCGCCCGGTTATATGCCATGCATCAGCAATCCAACAAAGTCCTGATGTTTCTCATTGTCACCTTCCTGGCTGTCAATATTGCCGATGGAGTAATTGCCTCAATGGTTACGACCCGTGTTTCATCAGGTAAGCTTTGATTCTGATGGATGATGGATTGGATGCGTCAGACTCATTTGCAAACACCAGAGGTGCTTATTCTCTACGGCAACTTTTTTCAGTGCGCTTCTGACTTTCGGGGAGGCTTGGATAATCTGCTTCTGGCCTTGATGACTTGGAGTCTCCCCGCTTTGTGGGAGGTCATCGCACTATGTCTCGCAGTTCGGATTGCTGCCAGACGCCTCCGTGAGCTGCAGCGACCATTGACAGGATGGATTAATGCTGGGGACTGTTTCGCGGTGTTAATAAAAACTCATGTAGTTTATTTTGCGAGGTGAGCCTATAACGCGAGTGCAATCCTTTTTTCCACTGAAGTTCTGCACACTTAGCTTTGTTGCTGTTTCTTGCTTCATCCTTCCTTATGTGTCTCGAACGGTCACAGTGGTAAGCCAATGTGTCACTGACTTCTTCATGCGACTATCGTTCATCATTACTACAGGACTCAATTGTCATGGAGCGTGAAATTTATCTTGGTTTGGCTCAAACTTTGATAGTCGCGGTGATGTGTGTGCTGGGACCGCGCCTGATCCTTGGTATTCGAGAATATCACGCGAAGCTCGTCGCTAACTCCGAAGGAGGTCCTAGCATGACTTCAATCGCTTTTCAAGAGCGTGTGCATGTGTCAACTGGCATCAGTGTGTAGCATGGTTAATGTTTGCTGTGTTTAGCGTATGTTGGTACTCTGCAGGGACTCGGAGGGAGGGAACTTGGCATCCGTTCGAAGTTTTCGTCGTGATACCCATGTAAGTAGTATAAACTATTTGATTTAGATTTCAAATAGATTTGACAGAAAATTTATGTATTCTGGACAAAGGGATATATGTCATACATGTTTATTAACGTCAGCAAGGTTTCTGTTGGGCGTTGTGACATGGAGGTTAACTATCATCACAGCAGGGTATAATTAGGGGCCATACGATCAGTTCCACATGGCCTGAGCATACAGGCCAAGTATTTCGTCAGTCAGCGTCGGACTATACAATGAAACATCATTCATCGTATAGTTCTTATCCTTCTGTAATCTGTTGAGGATGCTGATGATCTCCTCTCCAAGGTAGTTGAGGAAGACAACATCGATAGGCGTGTCGGCCGTCACGTTAGGGAGGTTCGAGCCAATGTAGTATGGTGCCGTGTAGTAGGGCAATGTGGTGTGCATTGTATCGTCTGCATCATCAGCGTCGGGGCATGACTACGCAGATTTTGTGAGTATAGAACAAGCACGGCATAGGACCCTTACATCTCTCGTGACATATCCGAATGTCCAGTTGCTTGGTGTTGCTCCTCGTCTACCCACTCCAGAACGGCCGTCTGTCTCCTCCAACCAGGCACTATCCCGATTATCAACAATTTTACGGCTCAAAATATCAGCTTCATCTCGTTTCCGTTTCGTCGCCGTCGGATTACTCAAAGCGGGGAGCACCTGGTTTGCGATGCCGGATGTAACATTAGCAATATATAAGAATGAATCCTTATACTGCATAATCGTTAGCTGATCGTTCTTGGTGAACGATCCCTTGAAGAGGTCGAACCGTAGAGCCCACGAATTGATGATGATTATGTTTGGAATAGAAGCGCGAGTGTTGTTGATAGCGAGTGCGTATGGGACAGCCTGTAAGCGCATACATGAACAATTCACTTCACTGCAACGTGACACTTACTTCATCGATGAAGAGAGATAGAAGAGACCCGTTGGAAGGATAAGGGTTCCTAGTGCACAATGGTTGAGCTGGTGGCTTGAGCGATGATACTACATATCGGGCACCCACTGGGTCATGGTATAGTCTTGGTGAGCTGTTCCATATGGGTAGAACAAGTCAAAACGGGCCGCAAGCTCCTGCAGGCCACGAGTGATGGATTGTCCGTCATCAGTATCAAATGTTTGTTTTGAAGTTTGGGTGTGGTACTAAGTAGTCATGGGCAAGATTAGGCCAGCGGCGGGAAGTTGAGAGCTTGGTACACTACCTCATAGGTCACACGGTTCTGGTCAAGATATCTCCTTGTGAAAGTAATGTTGTCATGGTTGTCCTTGGCAGCATCGAGTTCCACGCCTGATTGTCTGGCGTTAGGTGTCTGGGATAAGTTATTGTTACGAGAACGTACTCATCCAGCCTAGAAGATCATGTCAGACAATACCTTTACTCATCTTCGAAGTTTACACACCGATTGTCTCCATATACCGTCCGCTTTCGAGAGCCATGGAACGGCCATCGTACTGTCGACAGTCACGAATGTGGGTGTGACCTAAGTATGCGGTGAGAATAGTATTCAAAACAATCAAGAAGTCGGTCTCTACCTCCAAATATTAGGATGGGCGTCAGAGGGTGTACAGTCCGCACAGCATTGAAAACAGTGGGCCCTAGATGATCAATTGTCAGGTCATCAGCTGATAAATCTCACGATTACCCTACAGCTATCATAAGAAACTGGCATGTGTCTGCGCTCACGTCAATGAATCATTTCCTTCAACAACGATGGAATCAGCCTACCCGATCAATACGAACACGTCAGGTTCTTCCGCAATGGCTTCAATGAACTGCAAATAGAAATCAGGATATCAGGTTTTGATCACTCAAACACTTCGAATAACGTACCCACTGCTCCTTGACCATATCTTCGACGGTTTGCACAGTTGTGTTTACATCGTTTCCAGTGAAATTGAATATGACTCCAAGAGAAGTAATACGACGGCCTCTGCCGTGTCAAATGAATAACGGCCAATTCTAGGGTCCAAAAGGCTTACTTCCTTGTGGTGAACTTGGTGTAACGGTCTGCAGGAAACCCATTGGCAGTGGCAAAGATCATTTTGAATTTAAACTCACTGCCCACTGGAACACTTTCAGGCTTGCCGTCTGAGTCGAAAATAGTGATGTTGACGTTAGACGTCAAATATCGCCCAGCGAGATGGGGGACAAAGTTCGTGTACCTGCAGAGGATGGTGCAAGTGTGACCCCACAGGCGACATCAGCGTTATAAGCATGTCAAATAGGAGTTGATCAAGCCGCATAATGTATAGCGGAAGGTATCGAGAGGTCAGCAAGACAAGGCGGAATTAGCAGGTCGCACAAAATTATCAGACAAAACCGTGACAAGGGAAAAGATTAGGAAATATCGTATCAGTTAAGCGACGATTCGGTCAGAATGCTAGCAACGCACATATCATACGTATCCGCATAGACATATAATTCGTGACTATAACAGGGAGATTAAGGAGGCGATTTCGGAGAGAGACTACAAACTCAATACTCACTTTCCGATGGTCATGAGATCGTAGGGGAGGCGCTCAAGGAATTTATTTGACTGTGAAAGGCGCAGTATGATGTCAGTATTGGTTATACATCACCCGTGAAACAGAACGGACCTCGTGTGCATCGATACCACCAGGAGGGTAGCCATCAGAAAGGCCGGTACCTGGAAGACCTGAGTTTAACTGTGTCCCAGACAGTGAGCGATCACATATACCGTCATGTAGATCACCTGAGTCTATCAAAAGAATGTCAACATCCTTATCCTGCAATAGCCATTATACACAATGAACACGCGAGTTCAGATTGATGGACAAACGATTGCAATTTGCTTCATGTGAGTCACAAAGCTAGAAAAGTCTCCGAGATCCCCACTACAAATCGCACAAGGTGATGGTTGAGTGATGGTGGCTCGAGATGGTTTCGCTGTGAACACTAACCTGTAGTATGGTTCAGCCCAGGACAACTTCTGGTGTCCAAGCAGCCAACCATGTGTATCGGTGGTGTGAATAACGTTCAAGTCTCCCCAGACAAGAGGACGGTATGGAGGTGCGATCGAAACCTGCGGGTACTCACGCCTTTCCAAATATTCATGAACATGGCTGTCGCGAGCGTGCAAGTGATCGCCTGCGCAAGCAGCACCCGGAAGCACAAGGCCCAGGAGAGTAGCGGTAGCTAAAAGCATACTGGGGGCCCCCGCTAAAATTGAAGCTTAGTCGAATCGTCGATCGTCAAAGCTCAAACTTTCACTTCTTATATATCACAACATTCTCGGAACTGACCTCGGATATGAATCATACTCAGACATCCTTCTTGGCCCCAACTCTCGTCAACCTCCAAATAGCCGGTGTGCACTATGATCATCATGCATGGAGAATATGTCCCGAGGGGCGAGTGCCATGATGATAGAGTTCAGTATTCAAAGTCGACTCGTCCGACTCTCCACGGAACTTGAAGATTTAACAACCCAAATTCCGCTGCAATCATGCAAAAAAGTTGCTGGGTGCTGCAGATACGAGCCATTTTGAAATTCAGAAGCAGAGTCATTTTTGGGAAGCGAGAAAATTCCGGAGACTTGCCACTCTGTCGACGTCGCTTCGGTCCTGAAGGTTGCCGAATTAATTGACAAGACGTGTTGATGGAGGATGGCCCTCTTTATCCCCCCTTCCATAGTAGAAGTCCGAGTCCGGGTCATTCCGCAGTGCGCAAGCCGAACACTGACCATCTTCAAATTGGGCCAAGTACTGAGTTCACCAACATCAGCCTGAATGGATGTCCTACATAGGCGATGATCCGGTTCTTCGTCTTGCTTTCAATAGCTCGAATCGTCACTGCTTTGTCGCGGTGGAATAATTCAATCTCTTTGCTCGTGCCACCCTGCGGCACCTCAATGAACTTCTATTCCTGTGCTGGCACCCCTAGAGTACAGTAGCGAATGCGAGTGGAAAGTCACTGGGCGCGGAGTCCGGACTGTTAACGCAGACTTCAACAGTCAACTTTTAGAAAAATACCGTAACCCTGTCGAATTTGAAGCTATGCATGCCAAGCTCGCAAATATGCTTCACACTTCTGCCTACTAGGCTACAATGCTTCTCAGTGATGGAACCGACATCATCCGTATCCCTAGTGAACGGAATTCGAATCTCCAGCATGCCAATCAATTGGTTTGGCTGTGCAGGACATCAAACAGGTGCTCGCCGCAGCCTTGCACATGTCCTCTTGCAAACACACTCGTCCCTCGACCCATTTCATCACCATCCAGCGAGTTTCTATAGCATCGGATATATCTATCCAACAATGTTAAGTCATGTTGACCGCCTCAATCAAAATATTTATCTCTCACCGCGTCCTGCACTTTTTTATAATTCAAATAGCCTCATGCCTGGACTCGAGTTCTTGATCGTGCGTAATTGCGGGAGTATCGGGACTACAACACCGCGTTTGGTTCTGCGGTAGCGATTAGGTTGAAGATGGGAGCGGATGGAGTGCAGCAAAGGTATGGAATGGGTGTATCTTGGCTCACATTGGTAGGTTTTTTTGTTTTTATATGCAAGTTGCTTCATGTCCTCTCGCCTCAAAACCAGCCTTTCCTACATTTGAGGCATGACGACCTTCATCTTTGTACGAATCTCAAGTCCTGTGCTCGTCTGGCTGTTTGGAATCAATTTCAGCAAAGTACAATAACTTTGACGAGCGGCCACACATTTTTCAGCGCATCAGGTGAATACTACCACCACCATTCAGTCATCTTCGCATACTTGGGACGGGGACTCATCGAAACGTTCATCCAGTCCTATATCCCACAATCTCAATCATTTTACAGCTTGATCATTGAGCTGCCCAACTCTTCGCAGACGAATACGTTTACTGGCCAGTCCGACGCTGCCACAGCACAAGCTGTCACACGACTCACGGCTTACCTCGACCCAACAAGATTTTCAGCCAAGAGTTTGATTCTTCCATTGACGTGGCTGTATGTCGCTCCTCTAGATAAGCACCACTTTTGTGATTTCTGACCATAGGAATTCCATTTTTTATCGTCAACGAGTCACTAGGATCAATGTTAGGATCGCCATCTCCCATTCCCTCAACCTCTGCAATCATCAACAGTTCCTGGCAAGCCACGATCATCTGAAGGAACTTGGGGAGAAACTGTCCGAGGCCGCCGTTGAGCATGCTGAGTATGAGTCCAGTGCCAAGCCCATCCAGTGGGCGAGAAAGGCAGCAAGCCTAGAGAGCAGACGACTAACCTAGCGCGGGCAAGACCGGTTGCAGATACCCCATGGTCAATCATGGCAATCGATTGTCGGAGCATCTATCTAGGCAATGACGAATGGATCGAGCACAAGGGAAACAGTCAGAAAGTACATGTTCGTCTCGGGTTTGCTCGTACTGCTAGCCTTCCGAGTAATCCAGGAATTCAGACGCCTGGTAGAGTTTTTCATGTCACCGGCATTCCCCGCATGCCAGGCATTGATATTTTGACCCTCTCCAATAACATGGGGTCTTTTCCACCAGACATGGTGATCATTTTTACCATCAGAGACTTTGATCCGTGCGAAACACAGCAGCGAAGTCAATCAGCTTTCAGCACCCAGACAGTCAACCATTTGTTTATATATTTCTGGAGCCGCCTGGCGCCACCTTCTCACCTGGCCCGAAAGGCAGTGATTTTTGAACAGGCTCTGGTTTCGACTTGCTATTGGCATCTGGAGATCCAATGAAACAAGTCACGCTGAGCAGAGCACACAGCACGTCGACGCTGCACCGTGATAGAACCGGCGGCAGCCCTACCTCTACAGACCAGTGAGTGTTTCATGCAGCGCTAACACGAATGAAAGAAGCTAAATAATTTGGTAAGTCACGCCTCGTTGTGCATCTGTACTGGTAGCCCGGTTAAGCTCACACCAGACGTTTGAAGCACTGGCATGCGTAACACTCCTGGCCTCAGCAGCACTCCGTTGATCTTCCTCGCATTGATGTCGTTTAATGCTACATAGACAATCCGATGCCCGAATCTATGTGAGTCTCCCATAAGTGAAGTTAGGCACGAATTGCTAAGTGCCAGTACCTGTACAACATTCGAATTATAGCACAGGGTCTGACGAGAAGTCGCAAGCCTGTGTAGTCACACCCATCCACTCAGTATCGAATCAAACTTCAAGTTCTTTGTGTATGGTCGATACCCTTTCCATCATTGATGTCAAGTCAATCTTGCCGCGAGGTTGAGTGATTCCCATCGAGCACCTTTGTTGGAAGGAATGACACCCATATTCACGATGAACACTAGCATCAGGATGCTGAATCTTTAAGAGGTGCGCCCGTTCGATTTAAGCTCCATAGATTCCAAGAGCACTGCAATTTCGTGAGCCACACGGAGCTTCCCTGGAATTCGCGTTGAAAACTTCCTTGACGCCACATCCCATTTTTCATCAGAGGTTAAGGTCGCCAATCTGTCGCTCACCATTATTTATCCAAAAACCGATCATGTGTTGAAAAATCAGGGGCCGCGCCGTTGCGCATTTCTCTTCGCTTTATGACACAGCCCAAGGGCCACCTCAAGGGAACAGAACTGATGGGCGCAGAAGCTCCGTACCGATCGCTCGTTCTCATGAGGAGTAGATGACTCGTAGCGAGGCCATGAGACCCTGACACAAGAAGGGTTTCCTGCGAGGGGATCAAATGTATTGATGGTCCGACATCACCAAAGATACACAGCAATCTCCGTTAACAGTCATATGCAGGACACTGATCTAAAAGGGGGTAACGATCTTGTATACTTACCTATAGGAGAACAACAGAATGCTAGCAAAGGAATATCGACTGAGTTACGCAAAAAAACTTGAGGGTCTTCTTTCTGTAGAACATGGCGTGAGCGCCGGACTCAGTGGCATTCTGAGACCCCAAATCCCAAGATCAAGATTTTTAGAAGGACTTCTGCAGTTGCTAACTCAAATTTGAATGAGCTTCTCAGGGACCAGTCGGACTCAGGAGTGATTGCATGCAGAATAAGATTTATGTAGTAGATAGTGGAGTCCTTCGCACTATGGAAAACATGGATCACCTGGCGCGCTGCAATCGATCTCGAGCACTTCTGACGAACCAACAGTGAGTAGCAAGTGTCAAGTGAGTATAGTACCGCAGATTTTACTTCAATCGATTTCCAGGAGAAGCTCTTTGAAATAAGTCAGGGTCACGTGCGCGTGTTGATGGGAACGCGTCGTCGGAGTCGAAAGTACTGTAGGTCCACAACCGCCATAGCCAATCAGTACTCAGTCCACAACCGCCACATCAATCAATCCACATCAAATTAACCAATGGCCCACCACACTTACGCCACATTGGTCGACCAGATATAAGGCAAGCAGGAATCCTTTTAGTTTTCTTCACCTCCCCAGTTTTGTTCACAACGCTCACTCAACGTTAACAGCAACACCTAGCATCATGTCCCCTCCCAGTGACACTAGCACGTTATCGACTCCGCAACGTGCTAATGCAACAACTCATGATGCTAGCAAAATCAAATCCACTCCAAACAGCCGTGGGGCTGCTGTCATTAGCGAGAACATCGGTTTGCTCGGTGTCCAGTGAGCGCACTCCCTGTTTTCATTGAGTATCACCTAACATTGCATCAAGGGTTCCGGAACTTCGCCCATGGATTCAGCGAGATGTCGCGCAGGCTAAGCAGTGCGAAGTAGATTCAATGCTGCGAGCCCTCCTCCAGCGCGCTTCCAGTAATCCAAACACTATACAGTCCGACCTCCTGGAAAAGTGCCTCAAGGAAGTTCTGCCGGTTTGCAATGGACAGTTCTCTTCTAAAGGCATATCTTCTTTGGGCATCAAGACAGCCCTGGAACAATAGTGAGTGCTCCATCGCTGAATAAACGATTCCACGCTCACGACGATTCTAAGCGTAAATCCAGGAAATGAAAACGACTTCTACGGCCCTTTTACAAAAGCCACCAATATTGCGCTCGCCTGTCTCGCAGAGATCGAGGTTGCTGGTATGGGTGGTCCTGTCCCTGCTGTCGACATGATCTGTCAGCAGAACGATCAGCCCATGTACCAAACCCACCAGATGGAGACATCGATGCGGAAGCCCGATCTCGTTCTACTTCCTTTGAACAGCGCATGCGCTGCCTTTCCAGTTGAGACAGACGGCCAGGAAGGCAAACAGCAGGGCGACGAGAGGGACAACGAGAAGGACACCGCGATGGATGACGACGAGAACGACAAGAAGAGCAAGGCTCATATGGACACGAATGCAATGGGCAAGCCGAAAAACCTCGCCTGGAACGATATCCTAGCTTGTCTTGAGTTCAAGAGAAGGACACCAGGGAGGACGAAAGGGATTGCCTCACCGCCTTCTTCGTATACAGCGACAGACTATGTCCCTCCTAAGCGGGAATATCTGCCGTTGGAGCATCTCAAGGCTGCAGTCCCGGAGCCAGACACTTCGGAGACCCCAGCACCAGCACAACCTTCATCCGGCGCTGCATGTAAGTAATGGTCTCTAGGATTAGGAGATGAAACTAAATCAGCCAAGCTGCAGTTCAATCTTCCGGTCTTGCTACTGCCAAGGCTCCCTTGGGCGGGTCCGGCTCCAAGCGCAAGGCTGCGGACACTTTGGAATCCGCCATGAAAAAACCAAGGTTGAACTCAGACCAGAAGGACGCCAAAATAGATGTGACCGTCCAGACAGGTCTGTACGCCGCCGAAATGTTTGCGTCCAATCTTGGAGTGAATTATGTGCTGAATATTATCGTCGTCGGTGTGTTCTTTTGTCTGTCGAGATTGATCGCGCTCTTATCACGGCTTGTGCAGACGACGTAATGTGGATCTGGTATTATGATCGGCAAGGGATCATTCAATGCTCAGGCATCAACTTCATTCAAGATCTCCCGCGATTCATGGTGTTGTTGTATGCCCTACAACGCTTCGAGCTTCACAATTGGGGCCGAAACAAGGACTTCCTCCCAGTTCAGGTGGAGGGGAAGCAATGCCACGAATTTATATTCGAGGATACAGAACTTGGAACGGTGGATCTGTTGCTCCACACCAGTCATGATGAAAGGGTGACTCATTACGGACTTCAAAGCCGGGCCACCAATGTGGTTCCTGTCACTAGCGAAGCGCTTGCAAAGAAATACCCAAATGTCCGGGACGGGATGGTTGCCAAGATCTTTTGGGGAGAGGAGAGTCGCACCAGCGAGCCGGAAATCTTAAAGAGAGTTGAGAAGATCGCGAATGAGCACGACTCTGTCAGAGGCCACATTCCTCAGCTCCTTTGGCACCACACGTTCATGGATCCCACGTCCGCCATGCGAAAAGCACTTGGTGTTCCTGAGCCCACCAAGGGGAGTCGCGTTCTCTATATACTCGTCTTCCGCAAGCTCCGCCCCATCACAGAACTTCACGGCAAGGAGCTTTTTGACGTATGGTACCAATGTATACTATGTGCGTATTTTCGTCGATTTACGAGGCTTTTTGTTGACAAGGCGTGCAGGCCACATTACTCTGTGGAAGAAAGGGGTCCACCATCGAGATGTCAGTCCTCCAAACTTGATGTGGTACGAGATAGACGGGGAGCGGATAGGCGTTTTAAACGACTATGATCTATCGTCGTTGGCGGATGAGCCAGGTCCTCGAGGCAACGAACGCACGGGAACAGTGCCGTTCATGGCGCTCGATCTTCTCACCGAAGAGGGTCAGCGAGGTGAAGTGGAACACCTATATCGCCATGATCTGGAGTCCTTCATGTGGTGCTTCGCCTGGATCTCCTTGCGTTACAAGAAGGGTGTCCTTCTACCATGGGGATTGCGCCCCCTTGATGAATGGGCGACAGTAGACGCTGTGACATGTTGCAAGGAAAAGGGTCATTTCCAGAGTCGTGGGAAACGTCCTGCCACGCTCAAAGATGACGCTACGTGGATGTTAATTCAGACATGTATGGATGTGCTTACTCAACGTGAACTCCAATCTCGGCGACGATTACGATCGGCAAACGCGCTGACCAACTCCCAGCAACCAGAGTCAGAATCCGATATGGATGATTTCCTAGCTGAATTCACAGGTTCTGAAGCCTGGGCTGAGCTCAGCAGACCTGCACCTTCACAGTAAATTATTTTGTTTATTTGTTACAAGCTATACATTGTTTTCTGTCAATTGTCAATCAATACCTGCGTCGGTTGCCCGTGTGCGCCTCGTCTCCTGTAGGTACTATCCCAATGAAATAGAGTTGAACGTTGAACGTTTAAGTGATTTTTATGGCGTTTTTTCTGTGCGTCATGTTGGCGTCATGTTGAACTTGTGGCGCCGTTGATATGAACTTGCCAGTCAGTAGGACATGCTTGGAGTCCGAGTACGTACTACTTGTCAGTTGCAATTGAGTGCCTTTCGCTTATTAGCACTGCGGCCAGACTCGTGTTGAATTTCCGCCACGTTTGTTGACCAATCAAATATTACTAGAACTTTGGGCACACCAGCGACGAAATATATTCAATCCAACAGTTCAAGAGTTTGCCGGATTTCTTGATGTTCCTGGTGTTCCTGGCATTAAGGAATCAGGAATCTTCTTCTGCCTTACCGCAATGTCGCTTCTCACCAGACATTGAGTTCCCGTTCTGGTTGCGAGGCTCGAGTGACTAAGAACGGAGACTCGTGACCTGGAGGAGAAGGCGGGGCATGGCAGCACGGCATCTGCCGAGAGCTTCCTGCCCTGACCCGCCATGGAGCTTCATCCTTAGTGTAGTTTCCTTCGCCAGGTGTAAGGCTAGTACCGAGTTCGAAAGGGAAAGTGAACGGACAACTGTCGAGCGTGATAGGGTTAGTTTAGGCAGAGTGAGAAGTAAGTAAGTCTTTTCGATAGCGTTTGGACGGATTCTGAGATGGGAGACAAACGGTTCCGATTCTCTCGATACGAATGTACATGGTGCTTATAAGTCTGAGGTGCTAAGGGTCCTCGGGTATGCCTAGGCCGAACGATTAGGTGAAAAGTGTAAACGGAAAGTGAGTGGCGGCAATCCTGACAGGGTAGAACTAGCAAGCGCGAAGGAAAGTACGAGAGTATTGAATTGAATGGTGCTTGTAAGCAAAATGGTCTGCACAGGAGTGACGAGAGTTTCGTAGCGCGTTTGACCGTTCTTGGTACGGCAAAGTGAAAATAGGAAATGGTGACGAGAGTAAAGGGTCCAAGAGTCGGTGATGGTAAGGATATCGTGTAAAAGAGAGTGAAACGCCGTGCTGGTTGTCGACGATAATGGGATAATGAAGGTAGTTGAGAAGGGGTATGTGTCCGCGTGACTCGGATGCGAAGCGTAATGCTTGTTCGCATCGATGAGTCACGCGGATGACTAGACGAGGGTCTATGTCTCATTGTGAAGCGTTGGTTGGGGCGTAGAGAGTATACGACTCTTACATCCCCTCCCTACTTCGAATATCGACCGTCCTCGGTCGATCTTCTAACAAATTAACTAAAAGAAAAAATAGTCCATAGTAAGATAGAAAAATAGAAAGGAAAATCAAGAAAAATTCGAGACGACGCAGCTGTTTCATTCGTCATCGGCACTTCCAAGTGCTTGAGGGTCAATAAACTGTGTGACTTCGATGGAGGAAGAAGAGCGGGGGTGATATGGAATGAGTCGAAAGGCTGCAAACTTGAGTTTCGAAATACTGCCGTCGAGTTCTGCGAGCCGATATGAGCTGCCTTGAGAGCGCGAGATGACGATCATTGGTCCAAAATATCGCGGTTTACATTTAGCGTTTGAGGCTACTTTGATTTTCTTGTTGAGAACTAATACGAGATCGCCACGTTTGAAGGCATAGTCATGGATGGTATTGGCGAAACGAGTCTCGAAGTTGCGGATGGATGAAAGACGGTTCTTGAGTACTCGATCATGAATTTGGGCTAAGTCATCGTCTCGTTTGGCCAATTGACGACCGCGTATGGCTAATAGTTCTTCGGAGGAGAGTTGGGATGCGATGTTGGGCAGGAGAAATGTCGCTTCGGTGATATCAAAGGGTAAGAGGGGTTCAACGCCGTGCGCCATGAAAAAAGGAGTGTGACCTGTTGATTTTCGAGTAGTAACTCGGTCAGCCCAAAAGACGTGATGAGCTAAAGTAGGCCAGTCAGAAATGTCGCCATTGCAAGCTTTCACGAGTGAATCGCGAATGGTACGGTGTGAACGTTCGACGACTCCGTTAGCCTTTGAGTTGTAGGCTGAAATGCGAATGTGACGGATGTGATACTTTTGCGCGAGCCAATCAAGTGCTGCGATGAAGGGCGTGCCATTGTCGGTGACGATTTCCTCAATACCTCCCCATCTGCAAAGGATCTCTTCGAAAAGAAATGCGCCCAAGGTGCGTCCAGTCTCTTTCCTCAACATTCTGAACTCCGGCCAATTGGATAATGAGCAGCGCGCCTGCACAATATAGGAAAAGCCGTGGGATGGGGGCATATGCATGGTATCTGTGAAGGCCTTGCGGAAGAGGGGAGCGGGAATAGAGACGGTAGGTGGGATAACGACTTTTTCAGTGGAACGGGTTTGACATTGATGACAAGTTTTCAAATACCAGGCGAGATCGGCATCAAGTGAGGGCCACCAAAATCGGTCTGCAATCGTTCGTCGAGTGGAGTAGAATCCCTTATGACCGAGTTTGTCGTGGGTTTCAAGAAGGATGCGAAGTCGGTCAGGTGTGAAGGTGACGAGTTGGTGACGTCCCGATGGCTCTTTCCGCCATAAACGATGTCCTTGTAGGAAGAACTGCCGTGCTCGTTTGATGAGCCGAGTCTGATCTTTGCTGGACGTGCTTGATGGAAAAGATAGCGTTTTGAAATATTCTTGAATCATATGAAGGTCGTTGTCAAGGTGAAGGGAGCTGTGGCTGGTGGGGATTTCGTCACTGGGCGATGATGTTTCTGAGGTGAGGGCTAGGGCGTGCGGTGCTGCTTCGGCAAGCCATTCTTCGTCAACTTCTTTCGCTATCCATACCCCACATCCCAGAAGCTCATCAATCCACTCTTCCACATCTTCCGTCGTCTCATCTTCATTGTCCTCGAGTGCTGCGGGTCGCCGGGACAATCCATCAGCTGCGGTATGCTTGTTCCCAGGGACGTGTCTAAGGGTGAAGTTGAAAAGGGAGATACCAGCTATCCATCGATTAACAGCGGCATTAGGTTGGATATCAGGATGATTAAGCATGCCACCGATATATTTAGCGTCTACCTCGATCGTGAAACGTTGGAGTCCGATAAGCCAAACCTTAGCAGCTTTAAGAGCACGAAAAAGACCATACAACTCGAGTTTGGCTTGTGAATAGCGGGATTCTCGCTCATTCCAAGTGATAGAGCCAAAACGCAATGGACGACGACGACCTTCAGTGTCGAGTTGAAACAAGATCCACCCGCAGGCTATATATGAGGAATCTACTGCGAGGATAACTTCGAGAGGTGAGGAATAGTCGATAGGGCGTATTGCGGGAGAATGAATGATAGCGTTTTTAATGGTATCCATAGCGATCTGCGCTTCATTACTCCAAACGAAGTCAGTGTTGTTTCGGATGAGATTGGTGAGAGGGCGTGCAATAGATGCATAATTCCTGATCCAGTTGCGGACAGTGCCCGCAGTTCCTAGGAATGCGCGGACTTCGGTTTTCGTGGTGCATGGAGGCCAGTGCATAATCTTGTCTACTTTCGCGGTATCGGGGGTTCGTCCTTGATATGAGCAGAGTTGCCCGACGACGAGGACTTGTGGGACACATAGGAAGAGTTTTGACGCGGAGATGGTGGCACCTGCATGTCTCAACCGGTGCAAGACTCTGTTAACGTCTACGCAGTGCTCCCACACAAACCTGCGGATGCCCGAGTTTTCGGAAATGACTTCATAAGTCCCGTCTGTCAGCTCATAGCGAGTACGAGGCCCTAGCACATTCACATCATCTTGAAAATTCGGGGCAATATCCGTTTCCTCCTGTAAGATGAAGGCAACGTCATTTTGAAAGACGGCTGGAGAATCGGTCCATCCCTGAGGCAAAACTGTAAGACGGAATGTGCCAAGTGCAGTCTGGAATGTGGTGAGGTCGCGTGACTCCTCCGCAAGAGCTCGATGGTCAAAACCAACAAAAAGATCCATCATCGAATAGATAGCGCGTCCCGCACATTGTTCTGCGAATAACTCGACGTAAGGCATGGTTGCAGCGTCTTTGACGGTGACGGCGTTCAGTGGCTGAAGATCATGCACAATACGTACAGAACCATTCTTCTTCGCAACACAAAACCACTTTGATTGGTACGAGCTGTTTGATGCCTCGTAGACTCCGGACGCGATTTTTGATTTGATGAGTTTAATGACCTCGTCGCGAATGCCGGGTGGAATGGGTGGTTGACGATGAACCCAAGGTGTGTGCTCGATAGTGGGGATGATGACAGGTGAGAAGTAATCGTCCCGGAAGCGTCCCTTTTCAGTTTCGTCCCAAGCTAGTGCTAGCTCATTGTTGGTTAAGACTTCGGCGGCTACTTTACGCTCTTCTGGCCAAAGGAACTTGTTATTGAAGATACCAAGTTTGTTCATGCGTTCTTGGGACAGGCGCAGACCTGGTTGGAATTCGGGGGGGTTCGGAGATAATGGTGGAAGGGTAAGGAGTGGGTCTTCTGGAATTCGTCGAATGATGCGGGCATGGGCAGGCATCGTCGTTGCTACGGGTTTTACTTTGTTAGCGACTTTTTTGTAAGCAAAGGTACGACGGGCCGCATCAATCATGACATTGCTTTGCAGCCGGAATTCAGCGAAGGTAGGAATAGTGATATACGGGAGAGAAGGGAAGGTGGAAGGATTGGTACGTTTCTGTCGAGCTTGCTGGTGGACTGGAGGAATCATCGGGTTGGAAGAGTGAGGGGGTGTAACAAGGACGGCTGCGGTCAAGGCAAGTGATTGAGATGGAGATGCCCATGGACGAGGTAGAGTTGTGATGGTACGAGTATTAGAATTGTCGAGTGGATCACCAACGGTGACGTAGACATTATCCGCATCCTCAAACTTCGAGAGACGAACGAGTTTCTGCCAGGGTCGTCCTAAAAGTAGCCTGTATGGCGCATCTGGTACGACGTAAGCATGCACCCAAGTTTTGATTCCTTCGACATCTATCTCTAGCATTTCCAAACACCCGGACATCTCCTGACACCCTCCATTAGCAGTCTGCATGCGCATACGCACTTTTTGGTTGATAGGTGCGTTGGTCTTCTTCCAAATGTCTTCGCGTATGACCACTATCTCAGATCCTTCGTCAAGTAGTCCCAGTTCCAAGTGTACACCATTTATGGTGACACGGAGTTCTCGTAAGGGCGTGGCGTGCTCGATTTGCACTGGTGAAGGGGTACTGAGGGTGTTGGTTGATGGGATGGTGTTTGACGCAGGTACTCGATGCGTGCGGCAGTGCTCGACGGCATCTTTTCGCAGCTCTGGACTTATGGCAAGAAGATCGGAAATGGTCAGGTGCGGTACTACTGTCTCTAGTATGGTTTTAAAGACGCGATGAACTGAATCAGGAGCTGTGGCCTTGGATTCATACCGGAATGCGGGAGGTTTGGGGTTTTCGACAATGGGTGAAGCTGCGGATTTCGAAGGTGGAGTGATCACTGGATGAGGAGTATGCGTCTGAGGCTCATTCTCTATGGGCAACGCGGCTTTAGCTTTTGACCTCGTCACTGCTAACACCTCTCCTTCCTGAGCATCTCGTTCTTCCTCAACAGTGACCACAACAGCGTGGTTCTCGGTGACAGGGACGCACTGGAGGAAATAGGATTCTGTGATGAAGGCTGACGAGGGAATTTCAGTGGGTGTAACAGGTTGGGGAGTGTTCTCGCGCCTCGGCGTTTCGATGGGGATTGCATTTGACCCGGTGGCTGGGGTAGTTGGTACTGGAATGGCATACCTCGCATCAATTGCCTGCTTCAAGTTCTCATTTCCTGTACGTCGTATTCGAGATCGGTCCGGATACGCAAAGTACTGACCATCTCGGATGATGCGTCCTGCTCGTAGATAATCGCCAGCAGTTGAACATGAACGAATGGGGTGGGGACCTCCACAGAAGGAGCAGGAAGAATTCGGCTGACCATTTGACGAGTGTTGGAGGGGTGGTAATGGAAGATATGGCAAGGACGATTGAGATGAGGGTGTACTGACGAGTTGGCGTGAACGAGGTGGTGCCCAAGCCTGGGCTGCTGCTGGTGCAAGGCAAACGAGACGTGTATAGCACCCTGAATAAGCGACATCTCCGATGTCTAGTCCATGCATTTTGCGCGCGAGATCCTCCACTTCGTCTATGGTCGACTTGACCGGAGGTGTAGGGGGAGTTGCGAATGCTACCCGTTTGGTCTGTACTTCCTTTCGAACATCTTTTCTCTCCTCTTCTTCGTCTGAGTCCCATGGAACTGAAGCCTTGGTTCGAGCCGTACGTCCTTCCCGTATTGAACGAATCCTAGTTGCTATAGGCTCGTTCAGATCAGCATCGAAAGCGTCGTCAGAGAATACGAATCGCCCAGCTTTGAGCACCTCTTCGAAGTCTGTGGCCTCCGTTCTTGAATAGCTCGGATTTATCAACTCCAGACGCCTGTCAATGGCACGGCGAGCAGTGGCTGGTAAGCCTTGCCAGAAATATCGGTCGCGCTCCCGTGTCGATATCTTGCTGTTGGCAACAAGCCAGTGAGCTACCGGACGAAACTGTCTGTAATACTGTAAGAGTTCCGTCTCGGTTGAAATGTTGTTGTCGACATTACTAATCACGATGCGCTCCAGGTCGCGTATAGTATAACGCTGACCCTTGGCGGCGCCGGAGTACTGAGCTAGGATGCTGTTTTTAAGGACGTCGAAATCCTTACTCTCGTACCCTGTCAATGTTACCCAAAAGCGTTTGGTCTGGATATCCACATATCGAACAATCGTTTTGCATTTCTCTGCGGGGGTGAGTGCACATGCGTCTGCCAAGTCCTCGAAGAGTTCGAAGAATTCTAGTAACTCTGAGGTTTCGCCATTAAATGACGGGGCTTTGCTGGAATTAGCTCCTGGCATGGCATTGATGCCCTTAGACGCATTGGACATGATTGCCGGAGCCGAAGTTGTTGGGGCGCGGTGCGTGAGAGGGTATGGTAAGGTAGGAGGTGCTGTGGAGGTCAGGGTTTGTGAGGGGATTGTTCGTTCTGAGGGTTTCGGGGCAGTGATCTGGAGGGTAGGAAGGATGGAAGAATTCGGATTGGGGACAGTTGGGTCGAATGAGAGTAGTGGCGCTTTGAGGAAATCCGGTCTAGGTATGGGGGGAAGTGATTTGGCAGGGAAGGTGGTTTCGTTTGTAGCGGGAAGAGTAGGTGTTTCAGGATCGAAAGTGGCCGGCCTAAGGGTAAACGTTGGCTGAGGGAGTGCAGGAAATAGCGAAGGTGCTTGAGGAAGACGTCCTATGGTGTCGTCGTCGGAAAGGGAGGACTCGGATGGTCCTTCAGAGGTATCCTGACCCCACTCAGTACGAGGGTGACGAACTGGCGTGCGTGGAAGAGGTGGAAAAGGGGGTTGTTGTAGTTGGAGTAAGGAGGAGGGTGTACTATCAATTGTGTTAGCGCGAGTTTGGTGCTTCTTCTGGGCAAGAGCGTTTTTCGAAGGAGCCAGCGCAGGTGGCTGTTTTCCGAAGTGTTTCTGCGCGTTAGGGTGATAGTTTTTTGAAATGATGACGATAAGGATGGTCAACAGACCAGGCACTAGAAAGGAAAAAAGGCTAGTGAATGAGTGGGTAGATCTAGTTCAGGATACGAAGGGACGTTCAAGACAATCCCCTCGCGGTGGGCTCCAATATGTAAGGCTAGTACCGAGTTCGAAAGGGAAAGTGAACGGACAACTGTCGAGCGTGATAGGGTTAGTTTAGGCAGAGTGAGAAGTAAGTAAGTCTTTTCGATAGCGTTTCATCTCATATAGCCTCGTACCATCAAGTTTTCAACTTGAAACTTGCGTGTTTGTTTGACTTCTCTTCATCTTAATGATTCTCCTACTATTTTCAATACAAATACCTGGCCATATAATCTCATCCTATATATTTTAGCCTTAGTTAATAGTTATAACTGTCTTTCAGATATCAGCAGCCTAGTATGTGTGCTTGAATGCGGCAACTTATCTTCTCTTTCTATAGGTGAGAGAAAAGAGAGTATTTTTCTTGGTCACAGCTTTACGATTAGCTGTCTTAAGAGTCTGACAGCCTATTTGAGTGGAGGTGATTATAGAGATAATGAAAATAATCAATTTGGTGGCATTGGTATCATTAGCAGCCTGCACAATTCAAATATAGTGATCAAGAGATCTCGGGTTACATAGAGCAATCGTCTAAGTTGGGTATCAAATAACTTAAAGACTATGATCATATTATTCTATCATGTCCAGCATATATCTAAGACATTAACCCAATTCAATGACCCTGGGTATCACTCAAGAAACTGCTTGTAGTGGATTAAAATCCATTATAGGGGCTATTTTAGCTATGGGATAGTGTTACAACAGCGTGTGATAATATTACTAAGGTGATATACCCTAAATTAATAGATAATATGTCTAGAAGAGTGGCAGAAGTGATTAGGACAAAAGAAAGTCACACAAAGTACTGGAATTGTAGAGATTGTGTTGGTTAAATGCATAGTCAAAAAAGTGTCCCAATGAGTCATCATATTAAAATGCCTATATCTTCGCACGGTAAGATCCAATTCTCACGCTCCAGGGACCAATAATATTGCCGAGAAGCAGAGCATTCTGACACCTCCCTATAGCTTAGTCATACTCCCGCATCCTGACCCACAATCAAGCAATTACATGAAATCGCATAAACATTGGGACACTTTTTTGAGCCACTGTATTGTTACCCCACTTCGTTGGCAGAAGTGGGAAGAACTTTTTGTGGAGGCGGGTATTCTTGATCAATTCCGCGACGTTGTCGTGGGGATTCGCGATGGCTTTCGTCTTGGCGTCTCGTCCTCCATCTCCGTTACTTCCTTACCTCCAAACCATAAGTCCGCCCTAGATCACTCTGATATTATTACTGCACATATCGAAAAAGAACACGCCGCTGGTAGATACTCTGACCCGTTTGATCCAATCCTTTTTGAACGTCTCTTTGGTCCTTTCCGCTCCTCTCCTCTTGGGGTTGTTTTCAACCCGAACTCTGGTAAATCCCGTCTGATTCAAGACCACTCATATCCTCGCAACGACCCCTCCCTTGCCTCTGTCAACTCAGAAATCGACTCTTCGGATTTCCAGTGTGATTGGGGCACTTTTGCCGATTGTTTCCTTCTCGTTGCTAAAGCTCCGGCGGGCACCCAGGCGGCTGTTTTTGATGTCGACGCTGCCCACCGTCGCATGCCTATTGCCCCCGAAGACCGCTTCCATGTGACCATCTTCTGGGATGGTAGTGTTCGCATCGACCATGCTGCCTGTTTCGGCGCCTCAAGCTCCTCTGGCATCTTTGGTCGAGCTGCTGACGGCTTCGTGGCGATTCTAAAGTTCAAGTCCATCGAGGACATCTTAAAGTGGGCTGACGACTTCGTTTTCTTTCGCTATCCCTCTCGCACCCTTCCTGACGGCTCTTTCGCATATGCCCACGATGCCTCCATCATCTGGTCCACCGCCGAGTATGTCGGCTGGCCTTGGTCAGTGCCCAAATTCCGGGACTTTGCCTTCGACTTTCCGTACATCGGCTTTGAATGGGACATCCCTCAGAAGACAGTTCAACTGTCTCAGCAGAAAAAGTCAAAGTACCTGGCTCGTCTCGCCCCTTGGATAAGAGGCGCCTCCATTTCAAAACACGACATTGAAGTGGTCATTGGCACCCTGAATCACTGCGCAATCATCATCCCTTCTAGCCGCACTCATCTCCCATCTCTTTACCGCCTCTCCTCCCGTTTTCCCCTTGACGCTCATAGACTCTGCACTTGTTCAATCTCAGGGGAGGCCCTCACTGACGTGGTTTGGTGGCGTGAGCAGCTCTCCCTAGACTTCTGTGGCATGCGCATCTTCAACCCAGGTCCTCCCTCCTCCTCTCCTCTCTTTGTCGATGCTTCGACGTCCTGGGGTATCGGGTTCATTTTCGGCAACAGTTGGTCCGCCTGGCGCCTCTTAGACGGTTGGAAGTCTGATGGGCGTGACATTGGATGGGCAGAGATGGTGGCCGTTGAGCTCGCTTTGCGCTCCTTGATCGCAGCGGGCCACTCACATGCACATTTCCTCCTTCGCTCTGATAACCAGGGCGTCGTCGGCGCCCTGAAAGCGGGCTTCTCTTGCAGCTCGCAACAAAATGCCGTGCTTCGCCGTATAGTCTCACTTCTTCTTGAACATTCCCTGTGGTTCACCACAGTTTGGGTCGCATCCAAGGATAATCCGGCTGATGCCCCATCTCGTGGTGCATTCGCCTCCGCCTCTCATAGATTCCCTCACTGTGTACCTATCCCTAGTCCTCTTCGCCCGTTCGTTCACCCCGCAGTGTAGCACTCGTCGTATTTCTAGCATGCCTTGTACCCCCCATTACATAAGCATGGTTCAATGTTGATTCTTGTCGCCCTGTGTCTCTCTCTTCTCTGTCATTCCGTGTCAGTCATGCCGCTATCCTCCTCAGATATTGACGCCCTCGTGGCTGTAGCGGTGTCCAATTTGTCCTCATCTCTGACAATCCCTCCTTCTCCCTCCCTTTTCCCGCACTTCGCAGCTCGGATCGATCAAGTAATCTCATCAGCTTGGAAAGATACCACCCTCGCTGGCTATCAGGACGGTGTGGATCGCTTCCTGGCTTTCTGCGCCCGCAACGGCATCCACTCCAGCCTTTGCCTCCCGGCAAATGAGTTCTTACTTTGCTCCTTCGCTGCTTTCGAATCAGGCTCCCGCTCTGGCGGCGCTATTGCCAACGACATGTCAGGCATCAGAGCCTGGCACATCATGAATAACTCGCCCTACCAAGGTAGTATTCGCCTATCCTACATTATTAGAGGTGCTCGTAGGAACACTCCTGCAAGCTCCAAACGCCCTCCTCGCCCTCCTGTGACCATCCCGATGCTTGACCTTCTCCACCTCCACCTAGATCCCTCCTCCCACCTTGATGTCGCATGTCTCGCTGTCAGCGACTGTGCGCTTTGGGGCCAAGCCCGCCTTGGCAAGTTCCTTCCCCTTTCCCAGAAGGCTTTCTCCCCTCGCTATCTACCTACTCCCCTCAATCTGAGGCCCACGTCCTCTACTGGCCTCTCTCGTATGCTGTTCCTCCCCTGGTCCAAGACAGCTCGCGAAAAGGGGGAGGATCTGTTCCTCGGCAAGCAGTCCGGTCTGTCTGACCCCATCGCTTCCCTCGACCTCCACCTCCGTTTGAATGCCCCCCTTCCCTCGTCCCATCTTTTCGCTTACCGGGACGCCAGCGGCTCCCTCGTTCCCCTTACCAAGCGCAAGTTCCTTGCCCGCTGCAACTCAGTTTGGTCCCTCCACGGCTTTCCCTCAATCTCTGGCCATTCTTTCCGCATCGGCGGTACTACGGAGCTTCTTCTACGGGGCGTCCCTCCTCACATTGTCAAAGCCCTGGGGCGCTGGTCCTCGGACGCCTTCCTTCGTTATTGGCGCTGCCTTGAAGAGCTCGCTCCCCTCCACGCTGAGCTCCTGGGCCCTCGTGTATCCTCATCAACCTAGCAACTCTCCACCCGTTCTTTCTTCCGTCCCGTCTGTGGTTCTCCCTCTCCCAGTCCTCTCTCCCTCCTTCGTCGTGTTGGGTGGCTCCCCGTCGTCGCGTCCTTTGGCCTGCTGCGAGTGTGGGTGGACTCCGGGTCCCCTCGATTGCACAACCCAGGCTACGACCTGTCTCGTCGTCTCCTTCTGCCAGGATGATCTATGTATCATAGTCAGTAGTAGCACGGAGCCTAGTCGGACCCTCACCCATTACTCACAAGCAGGAGTATCCACACTGTCTATATATAGTTGTTGTTTTCCACCCTCTCGCCTACTCCGACGCGCAGGACGAGTATATTCCATGCTATGATGGACTTTGAGGGTTTTGCACACGAAGCACAGGAACGAAGTCGTTCAGCTTCCGATGCTCTCAGTTATGCGTGTCAGAATTGGGCGTTCCATCTCTCGCGAGCCCACAGTCCATGGGATGACACGCTTAATCACTTGTTCAAGTCTTTCTGGAGTCACCATCTCCTCTGCTGGCTCGAAATGCAGTGGTTTCTAAAGGGCCTCCGGTCTTGTCTTGCTATTCTAATCGAAGCGCAGAGTTTTGTTTTACGCGACTCATTAAGGAGTCTTGCGAAGGTTTGTGTGGTTTTGACGACTTTGGCGACTCGGAAATTGACTTGTGCATGTGAGTAGGAACACCATTGATAGGAAAGCGGTCGGTAGTATCGATTTCTCTTGCACGCTGCTGATGTGCTTTCGGCACATACCCGCTCTAGCAGGATCCTACCCTTAGAGCGGTACTCCTTTTGAGAGTTTCGATTGTGACAAAGAGCGGCAGTCGGTCGGGGAAGTGCGTTGAAGCTGTGACTTATTGTTAATTGGAACAATTACCGCTGTGCGGTTCGTCTTGTTTATATGGTCTGTGTATCTATACATTAAAGTTGGATGTCTACCATTTGCGAGAAAGAACGCGTGTGTCCGCTGAAGCATTCATTCAGAGCACGTCCCATAGATAGTACAAATCAAAAATCAAACAACTTACCTGTGCTCTGCCCTCTCTCCACATCCCATGTCTTCGCCATCCCTAAAGTACACAAAGCTCCGCTCTACCAAGCTTCTGCACAATTTGTACGCCGTCATAGGAGGCAATGCTAGTTGCGCATAACGAGGTGGTAAGTGATGGTTCCTGAGTGTGGAGGCGATAGTGATGTGGCTGCGGAAGGAAAGAATTGATGTGAAATGTGGTGCTGGCCCGTGGTGTTCCGGCTGAGGTGGTACCGGAGGAGCGAATTGATGCGGTGGCTGTGGATGGGGGCACTGGCATTGGGGAAAACTGACTTGTCCGTGGATCATTGGAGTTGGATCTGGTGGGATGATTCAAGTGTGGGAACCAGATTGTGCGTGCGTACCTGTACAGGGGTCTGACGAGTATAGGTAGTCACAGCAAAGATTAAGTGTTGGCTGGTCTACTGATGAGGTGTCTGCTGCGACGTGGATTTTACAAGATTTGTCGAATAAGAAATCTTTCGGCGAAGCGATGTTCTGCGAACATTCAAGAGTCAAAGTCCATACTTACAGAGCAGAAAGACATTTGAAAAATGTAGAGTCAGTCAATTTGTGAACCACAAAAGAGAACGCCTCTCGCGCAGCAAAAGATTATATATGGTGAGATAGGGAATAAGGGATTCGATTAGGAGGCGGACCGTGATACGTTCGTGTACCTGACAGAAGTTTTTCTGGGCGCCGTGGCAGTTACGCGAGCAATGAATATCAATGGGGGACAAACGAACCAATCTTGTTATCCTCTGCTTTGTGCGTGAAAACTTCGAGGTTGACTCGGCCTGCTGCAATAATGAACTCCAAGAGCTTGAGATAGGCCAACGGTGGTACAGATATTGTTGATTTCGATGAGGCTGCCAGTCAGTAGCCCGTTCGAACGTCTATGAGGAAGACAATTGTCGAGAAATCATGAAGCATAAGCCGAGCAAGTCGACAGAGATATTTCGGAGACAGTCCCATAGCATGACCATATCTCCAACGGTTAGCTATGATTATCTCAGGCTGCGTGAAAGTTGAACAATGGCGATCAGAGTCAAATCAGAGTTGGTGATAAGGACCTAAAAGTAACATGCCCGCTGACTAAGACTGAGTGTGATAAACTTTGTTCCTCCTTAATTAACGCGTTAACGCCCGAACTTATCCTCGACTTTACAAACCGCTCTTGACCAGAGGGTCCTCATCTAGTCCTAGTCGTTG
>JRHT02000245.1:34807-46502 GCA_011800875.2 Suillus brevipes Sb2 | reverse complement strand
ACATGGGGACTGGAGGCTTGGAAGCCTAGAAGCCTGGAGGCCTTGGACAGGCTCATATAGGCCTGATAAAAGGGCGCGAAGCCTAGGTCTGAAGGCCTGGACATAGCCTAGGGCAGGCTACAGATCTAGGTAAAGACTATACTATGCTATTCGAACAGGACAAGTGTATTCCTATTGTGTCGGATAAGGCAATAAGCCATAAGGAATGAAGGCAGAAGAGCCATTAGGAGTTATGGGCTGATACAAGAACTAGGTAAAGGAAAATTCATAATAAGGATACAAAGGCCAGGAGCCAATAAGAGCATAAGGCAAGGTAATGACTAGGTGAGACGGAAAAGTATAGGCAGAGGTAAGATAATACTAGGCACTGTGAAGTGGTATTATAAGGTGTACAGAGCATGTATCGAAGCCTGTTGACAAATGAATGTAAAGGACACGATAGAAGTCATATATTTGGAGGCATGTATGAACATCATGGAGTCAAGCTTATAATTTCAATAAGAGGTAGATTTCAATAAGAGGTAGATTACAATAAAGGAATACGAGGCTGAGATGGAATCTCTAACTAAGAGAGGCTGGCTGCAGTATCCGGAAGGCTGGATATCAAGTCGGATGATGGACGGAGGTAGTAGGGCTGATCCTACTGAAGTATAGCATGCGCAAAGGAAAGGATGGTGACAATAGGGATGGGAAATGGGGTCCGGAGTACGGGATATGACAGAAATGTAAGTAATAGTCGTCCGAAGCTATGTATGCGACATGTGGAATATTATGGTGAAGTGTCATGGATTATACTAGAATGAAGACGGAAATGAAAAGGCAGTATGGATCAGTAATGGACGGAACACGAGAATAACCGAGAAGCGGAAGCATAGGAATACCGAATAGAGAAAGGCTATGTTAACGTTATGTGAACAGGAAATGAATTAGAAAGCTTATCGTATATGGATCGGAAGTGGAGATAGAATCGAAACGGAAATGGAAACGGATCTGAGGTCCGGAAGTCCGGATGAGAAGCGCGAATATATGGATATGACACATACTCAATAACTGTCTCACATTCTCTGATAATGTCTGCCCAACACGCACACACATGCATGATATGACAGACCACCTCATCATCGACAATCACCCTGGGTTCAATTACCTTTCGAATTCACCTGTGCTCAAGCATCGTTCCTATCGCCCTCCGCCCCTAGGATACAAAACTCAAGAATGTGTTTTATGAACTACCACCACAGATGAGTCCACAACTGATGGAAACGTCAAAGTCACAAGAAATGCTTACATAGATCAACTTGCTTTCAATATACACAATCTGAATGATCAAGCAATTCCATTGAGGGTCGCTTGAAGAAATCGGAAGACTGCAGTACTATATTTCACTGCTTGGCAGGGTCAGGCTTGGAGCAGAACACCCAGATTATCGCACACTCGTCTCGCTCGCTACCCAAGTCCTTGTTGGTCATATACTGCTTTCCTGGGAGATCGTCTCTGGAATGAGCCTCGCAGCTCTTGCAGACAGGAAGTCCACAGCAGAAGAATTAAAGGTTTTCGCTACTAAAATCTGCCATACCTATGTCTCTGCACATGCAGTCAAGGATGTCAGTGGACAACCAGACTCAGAGATTCAGGACAGAGTCCTTCAAAACATCATCCTTCTTAACCGCGATCTTTTAATCTTCTACAAGTTGGACCTGGCAATATCATTGGGAGATTTCGGACATGTTGAGATCTTCCTTGGGACACTCACTATGATGTTTGCTGGTGCCGGGTGTAAAAATTATACAACGGAGCTCCTTCATTTCATTCAAAACTTTTTTGAACAGAACAAAATTTGGACTTCCAACTTTGTGTGAGTAGTCTGTGATTGTATTTCTCATCTCAATACTGACTATCATGCAGCAATGTTGTATGGGACAATGTGCTCATTAACATTTCTGGCTGTGATGGACATACTGTTGGAGTGGACAAAAACTGCGAGCAAAATATCAACTTCCAAAAGGTAATTTGCATCAGCTCGGTACGACAACTGATTACAACTCTATTATTTCATACAGAATTGGTTCACAGCCACTTTACATCAAATCTCAACGACATATCCCAATAAGGCAAAAACGGAAATGGTGAAAAGTCATAGCGGGCCTCCTATGCAGTTGTTCGCATAGCAATAGGCAATGTATTCAAGATGATAGTAGTCTATTCTGTAGTAACTAGGGATACGTAGTAAGCAGCAATGAAATGGTGGCAAATGAGAGAAAATGCAAAAACAAATGTGGAAAACATGCAGAAAACCCAAAAACAACAGACCATTTGCTATGCAGTAGTTGTGGCGGATAAGGGTCCTTGCGCTACAGTAGTCTGAGAGGAGAGAAGGCTTGGAACTACATCCCACAGGAAAAGACAGTCATTCCGCATGGACCAGTGGATCGCAGCCTGCCACAAGGCATATGCAACTGCTCCTTCGTGCTCCATTGTCCCATCATCTATCCTGGAGGTTGCACATTCACCCCACCAACCTGCGTGCCACTCAAAGAATGCCAATACACGTCGCATCTCCTCCTGCACAAGTTTGACCTCTTCTGCCCACCTATTTGCACATGCTCATGCTTGCACCACTCAATACGCATCACTGTTTCTCAGTTAGAAAGAAGTACATTAGATAATTAGTACTGCACCTTCCGAGAGTTCTTCTTTGCCTGCTCCATGGCGCTGCTTCCAAATCCAAGACACAGCTACTAGCCTTCGGCCCTCTGATTCCAGACCTCCTGCCTGCGCCTCTGTCATGCCACGGATATCCTCATCCCTGAGCTTTGGGAACTTGTTCTGTCAATCAGTGCGTAGTAGAAGATTAGCTAAAGCATCTAGTCCCCACCATGCCGTGCGATACTTTATTGCAATAACGGCACGAGATCTTGTGTGTGT
Source organism: Suillus brevipes Sb2 (assembly GCA_011800875.2). Classification (NCBI taxonomy): domain Eukaryota; kingdom Fungi; phylum Basidiomycota; class Agaricomycetes; order Boletales; family Suillaceae; genus Suillus; species Suillus brevipes. The sequence continues at coordinate 43,577 of JRHT02000245.1, read as the reverse complement.
CCGTTGACCAGTCAACCAGCTCTTCTTGAACCCGGTGAGATGACGCTTAAGTCGAAGATGTTGTCGAAGTTCCTGGAGGCCATCATGTGCCTGGGCGCACCATAACTTCCACTCGATGAGACACAGATTCATATCGCAAGACATGCCAGCATTTACAACCGCAGAGGGCATCCACAGTTTGATAGCATGATCAGGCTCTTCAACGGTGGTATCTTCTGTATTAGAAGTGTCCGCTCGAAGTCTGGCGACACTGGGAATATATAACATTTGGATTTGGATCCACTGTTCGATACGACGCCGCAGTGCGTTGGTCCGTTGTTGCATAGCAGAGAGTTGATTATCAGTGGTGTGGGTTCCAATACTTGCAGTGTCTGTCGTGAGTTGGCGTCTGAGAGGTAAAACGGCTAGGTTAGGACCAGCTTGTTGTCAATGTGAAAGGCGGACGTACTGTAAAGCCTCTAAGTCAACAATCCCAACAGCAATCAAGACACTAGGAGAGATATCTGGGTGGAGGGAGGTGTTGATTCCTTGGCTCAGTTGGTGGGCTTCGGGACGAGATAGCTCCAGTCGGACAGACGCTTGTGTGACAGCTGTAGTGTACAAGTCAAAGACGGCAAAGATCATATAAGTGAAAACATACCTGACACTTTGATCTCGAAAGGGTTCAGGTTCGAATGGTCACTCTCCCATTCTTCTACCATCGTCCGCCAGGCACAAAGACTCGAAGATGGGATGGCCTCCTCAAAGTTGTGAAGATCTACAGTGTGCTGACTGCATTCTGGAATTGCCTCCTTGATTTTTTCAGAAGTGCAGGACCTATTAAATTGTCAGAGGCGATGGGATAGTCTGAGTGTAATCCATACCTAAGTTGGCCACTTTACGCCAATTCCAATCACCAAAATGATCATCCAAGATATCGTGTCTTGACCCTGGGCCCATTTCATGAGTGCTGGTAGCGACAGGATTCATGTTTGACCATCCACGTTCAATGGCCTCACCATCCGTCCTTGCCATCCCTTTGATAAGGTTAAGAGAAAACGAAGTTTGGCATGCAACAATATGCGCAGGTAGATGAAGTTTGGGAACAACAAATGTGAAGGTTTTTCGGTCGCCCAAAAGATGTATCTGGGAGGGATAGTGTGACATCCGCTCCCACAAATGCTTACTCCATTGACATGTGATGTCATATAAAATGTTGAGAGTGAGAACATCGCCAGAATGTTGCAACATTGAAAAGAACAAGTAGTCCATATTTACGTATCTAAGTCCCATGTTATTCGATGTAGGCAAAGACATCAGAGGCACGTACCTTTCTCCTTTTTGGAGATCTCCAACCGAGGAGGGATGTGTGAGATTATGACGGGCACAAACGATGGGCCCAACGCCTGTTACAGCCAGTCCCCGTGAATTCTTAGTGTTGGCCAGGTTAAGGGTGTTGTGGCTAGCACAAGAACTTTTCTAAACACAGACGTTAGTGAAAAACACGCTACAACATGTATCAAGCTCACCTCTTGCACCTGGCTAGCATACCCATCAAGCACGTCTTTGAATCCATTTTGCTCTACGAAATAGGCCCAGCCTTTGCCTAGGCAATCCCCTACAATGACGATGCAGATCGCAGAGATGAAGAGGGTACCATTTCACTCGGCACTTGGATCCTTGATGTACCTGTCCGTTGGGACACGTCCGGACATTGCGTTTGCCATATCGATGCTTGCGCAGTTCGCGGACAAGCCTGGATGGACGCACTGGGAGGGGGTGAAACAGGTTTACCGTTATCTACTGGGGACAATGAAGCTAGGACTCACCTTTGGCACTAGTAGTGCAGGGTCAGTGGGCTACACAGATGCTGATGGCGCAAGCCAAGACCACAGGCATGCAATAACGGGGTTCGCATTCCTGGTGGATGGAGGCGTGGTGCTGTGGGGGTCAAGAAAGCAAGAGTTGGTGACACTGTCGACGGCAGAGTCAGAGTTTGTGGCCGCTACTCATGCAGCAAAGGAAGCTCAGTGGCTTCGACAATTCATTGGAGAGGTTTTCCGACCACTACAACACCCTACGATGCTTTATAGTGACAATCAATCAGCAATCGCGCTCACTACAGATGGAAGCTATCATGCACATACCAAACACATAGCATCCGGTACCATTACATCTGCTTCTGCGTCGAAGACAGCTCCATCGAACTCATCTACTGTCCCACAGAGAATATGGTCGCCAACACATTGATGAAAGCACTTCCGAGTGTCAAGGCAAAACACTTTGCGCATGAGCTGGGTGTGAGGATAGTCGTTTGAGAAGGAGTGTAGGAAGTGGAGTCAACAAACGCCTACAACGCTCATCATAACACGTGACTTGATACTTACATAATCTAGATCTATGAACTCGTCCTTTGTCTGTTGTAACACCTCAGTTGCTTGTATAGTTGACTGAGTCTATCGTCTATAGATGGTCTGGGGACTAGTGGATTGTTGAAGAAAGAATTTCTCACAGAGAAACATCCGCCCTACGAATCAACACCATACTTTAAAGCTTGTCGCCCTATCCTTGAGGAATGGTGCAAGGCAATTGGGGACGCGCTGCACAACGAACGTGACTTGTCTCATAAAGAAATCCTCAAGATTATGCAACAGGGTCTGGAGAGAATTCTAAGTATACCAGGTACCCCAACATCACAAAGTGTTGCATTTTTGCCAGTGACATCTGTCGCCACTCCTTCCCCTACTTCTCTTCCTCTCCCTGCGCGTCCTCATCACCCCATTTCTCTCCCTCCTGCTTCTCTCCCACCCCCTCATATTGAAGCTATGGCCCAGGATGCTGGTGTTCAGCCCCGTCATTCGGGGTGGCAAACTGCCTCCTGAACTCCCATCTGTTACCTGGGGCACAATTGCTCATTCAGCTTCTGGTTCCATGGCATCACAATTCCATTCCTCTTCTCCTCCCCCCACTTCTGGCCCTATGGCCAAGGAGACTCGTCTTTGACCTTGTCGCTCCGGGCAGAAGAACAAAATGATTCCTCCTCCGCTCCCATCATTGCCATTTATTGGCCCAAACAAACTTCCTGGCTCAGGTGCTGGCTCCATGACTGAGGAACTTCCTAGTAAGCCTCGTCGTTCTAAACGGAAGACTCGGAAGTAGGATTAATGGCACATTTTACTATGCAGACAATAGTTTGCAAGGCAGGAAGCACAGGCACGCTTCTTTTGCTCATTATTGGCTATCTTATTCTACCTTAAATGAATACTGTATGCCATCGTCACTGCATGAACTAAGACCTCAATATTGGATGTCAGTCATTCTTTGTACAAGCAGGTCCAAGCACTGATTAGCTTATGTAATACATTTTAAGTATTACCCCAACTGACTTCCTTACAGCTTCGTTTTCTTCACTCGATGCCTCCCAGGAAAAGGGCCAGACAAGGTTCCCCAGGCGATAGCTCGAGGAAGGGAGCCAAGGTGGCACGGGCAGATGCTGATGCTACTCGATGAAGCTCACGGTCCACACAAGGTATTGGTGGTCATGCTGCACAACTGCAAAAAACTGGCGAAACTCTAACGGCCCCAACAAGGCGCAAGAAGGCAGATGATCTCAATATCCGCGACTCCAAAGAAAATCCAATGGCTCCTTCGCAACTCAAGAAACGCAAGGAAAAAGTTGCAGTATTTTTTTAGTGAAAGTACCCAACTAATAAACACTTGTCAGGCCAGCACTACAAAGACTTCTGTTGAACCCGATTCTTCACGGCCAGAGAGCGAATGCGCTCGTCTCCACATAGCCCGCTGAAGGATCTTCAACTCAGCTGAGGGTGCAGCTGATATAAATGTTGAAGGGAAGAAAATAATGGGGTGCGATATGTTCGTCCCTTAGGGGAAGCGGAGAAAGCTGGTATCCACAGGTGACAACTCTAGGGGGAATGCGCGAGGTGCGCGATAAGGCGAAAGTGCGGGAACAAAGGCGCTATAGGCGTGTGAAGCGTGGGAAAGTCGCGCGTTGTAAAGCAGAACTGGGCGAAAGCGGAATATGAGCGATAGCGAGACTTAACAAGATGTAGAGGCGTGGACTGAGATGCGTATATGACCACTAGAGCTAACTGCTACTAGGACTTGCGATGTATTGTTCAAAACATAGATAAAAACTCGGAGATGGTAACTGTCATGAGATGGTGATGGTGGTTGGTGAAAGTAATGTAAAGTGAAAATAAACATGGTATGATAATGAAATAAATGATAAATGGGGAAATACACACCTGGGATCTTGGTTGGACATGGGAATATACTCCAGGAGGTCAGGCGCCCTATGGTGCTTAGGCACGGGAAAATTCGCTTAAAGCGCGCGCAAGTCGCATGAACGTCGTGTTGCATGCATAATACTGTAGACTTGACCTACATTGCAATATATGCCATTGTGAGGCTACTCAGGATCAAGTCTCTACACTGCCCTTCAGATAGGTTTGGTTTCAAGCCGTCCCAGTCCCAGGCAACCCATCCCGTCGGTCACAATCACAAGGAAGCCAGTAGCGACGTTGCAGAGCAGGATTTGGAAAATCGTAGTGGATCAGGAGACTTGGATGATTTTGACGAGTGGGGGAAGAGTGCCGATGAACATGAGACGCAAGATGAAAGACGAGCAGCCGATGATGATTTCAGGGAGTACGACGATGGTCCAGCTTTGACTGATTCACCCCCAGGCGGTGATGGTAATGAACTGATGGAAATTGACGAAACCAATCTGGACACAATGATGGGCGCACAGATACAATCCCTTATGATGTCCTTCAACACCATCAAGCGAAGAACGGACGTTGCAAGGCTCCTTCCCCGACCCGTTTATCAAGCGTGCGCCATTGCTTAAACGAATCACATATTTGCTAACTTTCTCTAGAACTCTCGCGGCCACACTCTGATAAGTAACACCTTTGGTTGTTCGAAGTCTCCTCGCCAATATTCACCAACACATGTAAGATCTTACTTTTGAATCTGCTTGTTTCTGATTTGCTATGCTACAGATCCCTCATTGTCAGTCCCCTGAGACATGTACTTCTTCCACTTGCCTCAAGCCTCCCCAGTGTGCACCTCGAAAAGGGCCATCTGCAAAGGCTGGTTATGCCCATGGGTAAGTTCAACATTGATATTTACTCCCTTTGCTCACTCAAGGTCTCCACATTCAAGTAGGGGTTGTGATCCCACGTCCCATTGACCATCTCATCGACGCTCCCCGACTTGGTCAACGACTGTCTTTACTCGCTCAAGGTCTCCACATTCAAGCAGGGGTCGTGATCACACTTTCCGCAGACCATCTCCTTTGCAATACTCCCCGACTCAGTCAACAACCGTTTTCACTTGCTCAAGATCTCCACATCGGGGTACATCCTGTGGATCATCTCCTGGACATTCCTCATTGCGGCCACCAGATAGGCGAGCCTCTTGATTCAATCACTCGTGGTCTCATACCCCTGTTCCAAGCTGTTCTCACTCGCATACTTGTAGTCCCACACCTGAATCAAGGAACAGAGACAAACCCATGAACAAGCAGACGAATCCTTCGAAACTCAGGTTTTATCCACCATGTTGGCAAGCATTTCTCCAGGCTGCCAAATTAGAAATGCACTTGCAAGCTGTTCTGACTCATCCTGTCCCAGAGCATCAGCATGCGCTACAGCTCGCGTGAGAAGTCTTAGATGCAGTATTATGGAGTTACCATTCGAAGAAGATCAAAATGGAAAACGGTAAGTTTTAATTCACCAGTGTTGCTGTCATCTGATGCCCCTTGTCAAGGCTATTTCCCGCAGTATAGGGCACAGATGTCGCGCCTTGTGAGTCCTGAGTACTGACCATGAACACACTCACTGATTCATTGTCAGCTTTGCGACGACTTATTCACATTTCGCACCGAGCTCAAGAAAATCGTTATATCTATTGCAAAACAACTATACAGTATCTTTCACAAAGCCAACATGGGGCAGAAGGACGCCCTACAATGGCATGTTGTCGAAGCGGCGTCGAAGCTGATCAAATCTGGCGACTATCTTCGATTGCCTGACTCGTCATCGGTTAGTAACATCGTGGGGTGATGCATTTTACTGAAGCATTTTTCGTTTAGGGCAAGTACAAGAATTTCATTTCGCAAGTTCTCAAGGACGCATGTATCGACTTCTACTATGGTAACAGCAAAAAGGCCCTCAAGTTGACCAAAGAATTCCGCAAAATGATCCCCGTCAATGCGCTCATTCTTGTCAGCGTGGTCGTATGTTTTTTTAAAAATTTATTCTTAATGCTATTGCTAATGGTTCGACAGGCAAAGGGTATTCTAACTGGGTTCCGCAACACCGGCACAGACAAAGTCCCTGACCTGTCCGCTGATAAATGCAGGTCTGACTTCGACTCCCTACGAAGGTCGGTTGACACACTGATGGACAATTCCGAGCATCGTCAGGAACTGGAAAGTATGCTAGAGGAATGGGCCGATGTGGGGATGATGGGTGAGTTTCGGGACGATTCTGATAGCGCGGCAGGCAGCGACGATGTCAACATCATTTTGTAGTAGTTTTTTTTGTCGTCATCAGTATCACATTTTTTTAATAGAATGACTGCAGCACCTTACTAGGCCTGCACATTGTGTCCGTCATGTATTGTCTGTGTAGTACTACTGAATTGGATCTAAGTGTGTGTACTATGTCTAAACTATGCAATGTGTCTAGTTTGTATAATGTGTCTAGTCTGTATAGTATGTCCAATGTGTCAAGATTGTGACCATTTGTACAGGCTGTAAGGCTTTGTGAAAAGCTTGTATAGGGGGGACTTTGTTGTGAATTGTATTGCTTGTACAAGGGTTCAGTGATTTGCTGATGAACAGGCTCGATTACAAGCTCATTTGTGAGGAAGGGTAAGGGTTAGATCACTTACTCACACAAGCAACATACCAAGACTGAAACAAAGTGAGTCATAACACACCTATCAAAACTCATGCTTACAACAGAAACGAGGGCTGAGATTGTGTGCTGGGTCGCAGAGAGTCTACGTCCATTTGAGACCATCCATGATCGAGGCTTCCAGGCCTTGATGAAAATGGGACGGCCCGAGTACTACCTACCATCGTCATCCACAGTATTGCGCGACGCCAAGCTGGTCTTCGCAAAAGTAAGACAACATGTTGCACAGATGTTACAGAAATATGACGGTGAACTTAATTTTGCGACAGATGCGTGGACTGCTCCGAATTACAAGGTGTTTGTGGCCATCTCTATGCACCTTGAGGATCCACGATGTTTCTTCGTCCGTGCCCTGATAACCGGCCCACCTCACCAAGTAGAGTAATTGACACGTACGTCTTCTTCGGTCAATCTTGGTGTCAAGGATTTCGGAGATCTCGTATTCTGGTTCCCCGTCAACTGTGACGGGTGGGGGAGGTGGTTGAATTCGGTTAGGGATGGTGTTCGGAGTTGCGGGTTCGAGTTGGGAGACATGGAAGACAGGGTGCACGGATCACATAGCGTCCGGTAAACGTATGGTGAAGGAATGCGAGCCCGGACGAGCTATGATATCGAAGGGTCCGAGGTTCTTTTCGGACAGTTTCTTCGACGGACGAGTGGAGCGGAAATACTTCGCTTTGACGAAGACTTGTTGTCCGACCTGGAGATCCGGTGCGGGTTTACGTCTAGCGTCAGCCGGGCCTTGATATCGATCCTGCGCATAAGACATCTCATCCCGAAGGAATTGATGGAGCTCATCGAGGTCGATTGCTTTTCTTCCCCTATTCCTGATGCGAGCTCAATTGGGAGTGTTAAAGGCCGGACATAAACGGTGCCTCGTTGAGCGAAGCAGGGATGCTCGTAGGCTGGATCGTTAGGGTCATGATGCACGTAGTCATGATTACCTATAACTTGTCGAAGTATAGCTATAGGATCGGCGTGAAGGCCTACTGGGACAACGGGCGTTTGTAGAAGGTCTAGGGAGTCTAGGCTCTACCAACTGCCTGCTGTCACCAAAGGAGGCAACGCTGTTAGCATAGATACAAGGCCTTAGATTACTGGATGCAGAAGCGCAGGAAGTATTATGGGTACTAGTGGGGGATAGGCCTGTAAAGCCTGTTTTGGCTTGCGATCTTGAGTAGGCTGCGCTTATATGCACCGGACCTTATGCGTGGATACAGTTCCTGATACAGTTCAGGACGTGGTAGACACGGGTTCGGTTCCAAGGCTCTGTATTTGGGATGCCTAATGAGTTTGTCGAAGGATAGGGCCTTTTTGGAACCTTAAGGTAGAGGTACCTAAAGTAGCTTGTTGAAGGCCTGAGTAGGCCTAAATGCCGATAGGATCAGCAGTATCTGACAAATAGGTTTGTTCGATATAAGTAGGGATGTATACTATGATAGTGAAGAGGCCTGGAGCGTGCTGAGAAAGATGACGTGCATAAGAGATTCGTACCTCAAGGTAGGGTACAGTGCAGGCTGGCTCCGTGCCTCAAACAGAGGGTGAAGAAGGCAAGGGAGCCTTTTCGTAACCTGTACTGAGAAGTAAAGTGGAGGCCTATGGTGGGACTTCCGCTGCCTGTTTGGCTTGCGCGGTTGGTTTGGGAACTCGTTATGGAGGCCTAGATGACATTAATAGTCGTTGTATTAACCAGGCTTGAGGATGGGAATCGTCTTAAACGTATGTTGTTGCGAGGATCACGATGCTGCCCACATAGAGGGAAGAAACGATTATTCCCTATAGTGGGATTGTAAAGATAAGTGGGTCTTGCTCTGGATAGTAGGCGGGCCCGGTCTCTCATG
>JRHT02000245.1:15805-30294 GCA_011800875.2 Suillus brevipes Sb2 | reverse complement strand
GTATCGGGAATCATAGTCGGACTTTCGGGAAGCATAGTTAGACTATCGGGGAGCTTAGTCAGACTATCGGAAATCATAGTCAGACTATCGGGAATCATAGTCAGACTATCGGGAATTATGGTCAGACTATCGGGAATCATAGTCAGACTTTCCGCATGCATAGTCAGAGTATTGGGAATCATAGTCAGACTTTCCGCATGCATAGTCAGAGTATCAGGAAGAATTATGCTCAGACTATCGGGAAGCATAGTCAGATGTAATCATAGTCAGACTATCGAGGAGCTTAGTCAGACTATCAGGAATCATAGTCAGACTTTCTGCATGCATAATCAGAGTATCGGGAATCATGGTCAGACTATCGGGAATCATAGTCAGACTTTCTGCATGCATAATCAGAGTTGCAGGAAGTCTGACTAGTATGCTTGCAGAAAGTCTGACTATACTTGTGGAAAGACTATGCTTTCAGACAGTCTGACTATGATTCTGGATACTCTGACTATTATTTCTGACAGTCTGCCTACGCACTCTGACTATACTTGTGAAAAATCTGACTGTGCTTGTGGAAAGTGTGACAATGATTTCCAAAGTCTGACTATGATTCCCAATACTCTGACTATGCTTGTGGAAAATCTGATGCTAGCAGAAAGTCTGACTATGATTCAGGATACTCTGACTATGCTTTCTGAAAGTCTAACTATCAGATTCTTTCCCAATACTCTGACTATGATTACGGAGACTCTGACTATGCTTTTGGATACTCTGACTATGATTTGTGAAAGTCTGACTGAGCTTCCCGATAGTCTGACTACACTCCCCAATAGTCTGACTACGCTCACCAATAGTCTGACTATGCTCACCAATAGTCTGACTATGATTCCCGATACTCTGACTATGCATATGGAAAGTCTGACTATGACCAAAAGTCTGACTAAGCTCCCCAATAGTCTGACTATGCATGCGGAACATCTGACTATGCTTCCCGAAAGTCTGACTAAGCTCCCCGATAGTCTGACTATGCTTCCTGAAAGTCAGACTATGATTCCCAAAAGCGTCACTATGACTCCTGATACTCTGACTATGCATGCAGACAGTCTGACTATGATTACTGAAAGCCTGACTATGATTCCCAATTCTCTGACAATGAATCCCAATACTCTGACTGAGCTTCCCGATACCCTGACTACGATTGCAGAGACTCTGACTATGCTTTTAATTCCCTGACAATGATTCCCAAAAATCTGACTAGGATTCCCGATACTCTTACTAAGCTTTCCAACAATCTGACTATCATTCCTGAAACTCTGACTATGATTCCCAAAAGTCTGACAATGAATCCCGATACTCTGACTGAGCTTCCTGATAGTCTGACTATGCTTTTGAATACTCTGACTATGATTCCCAATACTCTGATTATGACTCTGACTATGCATACGGAACATCTGACTATGCTTCGCGAAAGTCTGACTACACTCCCCGATAGTCTGACTATGATTCCTGACACTCTGACTATGCATACGGAAAGTCTGACTATGCATGCGGAACATCTGACTATGCTTCCCAATACACTGACTATGATTCCCGATACACTGACTATGCATGCGGAAAGTCTGACTATGAAAGTCTGACGGAACTATGACTAGCTCCCGAAAAGTCTGACTAAGATCCCCGATACTCTGACTATGATTCCCGATACTCTGACTATGCATGCGGAAAATCTGACTATGCTTCCCGAAAGTCTGACTAAGCTCCCCGAAACACTGACTATGATTCCTGATACACTGACTATGCATCCGGAAAGTCTGACTATGATTCCCAATACTCTGACTAAGCTCCCCGAAAATCTAACTATGATTCCGAATAGTCTGACTAAGATCCCCGAAAGTCTGACTATGATTCCCAATAGTCTGACTAAGCTTCCTGAATACTCTGACTAAGCTCCCCGAAACTCTGACTATGCATGCACAATAGTCTGACTAAGCTCCCCGAAAGTCTGAATATGCATACCAAAAGTCTGACTATGATTCCGGATACTCTGACTAAGCCTCTGGTACTCTGACTATGCATGCGGAACATCTCACTATGATTGCAGATACTCGAACTATGCATGCACGAAAATCTGACTATGCTCCCCAAAACCCTGACTATGATTGCGGAGACTCTGACTATGCTTTTGAATACTCTGACTAAGCTTCCCAATACTCTGACTATGCATGCACAATACTCTGACTAAGCTTTCCAAAAATCTGAATATGCTTCCCAGAAGTCTGACTATGATTGTGGATACTCTGACTATGCCTCTGGTACTCTGACTATGCATGCGGAACATCTCACTATGCTTGTGGATACTCGAACTATGATTCACGAAAGTCTGACTATGCTCCCCGAAAGCCTGACTATGATTGCGGAGACTCTGACTATGCTTTGATATGCTGACTATGATTCCCAAAAATCAGACTAGGATTCCCAATACTCTTACTAAGCTTTCCAACAATCTGACTATCATTCCTGATACTCTGACTATGATTGTGGACTCAATGTGGAGACTCTGACTATGCTTTTGAATACTCTGACGATGCATGCGAAACATCTGACTATGATTCCTGAAAGTCTGACTCAGCTCCCCGATAGTCTGACCATGATCCCTGATACTCTGACTAAGCATGCGGAAAGTCTGACTATGATTCCCAATAGTCTGACTAAGCTCCTCAATAGTCTGACTGAGCTTCCCGATAGTCTGATTATGCATGCGGAACATCTGACTATGATTCCCGATACTCTGACTATGCATGCAGAAAGTCTGACTATGATTCCCGATACTCTGACTATGATTCCCGATACTCTGACTATGATTCCCGAAAGTCTGACTATGATTCCCAATACTCTGACTATGCTTCCCGAACGTCTGACTATGATTCGTGAAAGTCTGACCATAATTCCCGATACTCTGACTATGCATGCAGAAAGTCTGACTATGATTCCCAATACTCTGACTATGATTCCCAATACTCTGACTATGATTCCCGATAGTCTGACCATAATTCCCGATAGTCTGATTATGCATGCAGAAAGTCTGACTATGATTCCCGATAGTCTGACTATGCTTCCCGAAAGTCTAACTATGATTCCCGATACTCTGATTATGCATGCAGAAAGTCTGACTACTAGTCTGACACCAAGGCCTAGGTTGGCTTGAAGATCAGTCAAGACATTGAACATGCTCACATGTTGTTCCGTATCATTTCCTGTAATCCTGTCAGCTAGGTACATAGACTGTCATTGAATATATCTCACCTCAGTTGTGTTATGAGGAACAAAGATCATGATTATGTAAGTATTGAGTCACGTGTGATGACGATTGACAGTTGCGTATTTCGTCTCACTAGCTGGGCTGGCAACATTTATTGATGCGCTACTCCTTGATCACAGAATGTCTCCAACATACCTAGGAAAGCAGACACCGGAGACTGTCAACACTGCCAACGTTACTTCCTCTGTCCCTGCCCTACCACGGTGCGTGACCATGCATTCCGTCTGGATGCTCTGCTGAATCGCAGATATTTCTAGTCCTGGGTAACCTGGATGTGCCCACCCATCCACCATCGCATTTCATCCCAGAACACCATGTCCTAGACATCAGATGTGTCGCCGCCTCGTCCGTCCTCTCCGCCACCTCCAGAATGCATCAGTACACGAGGCTCCTTCTCCCATCCTCATCCACCCCATGCCTGTGTTCTCTCGTCTCGCTACCAATCCGTTTGACGACCCTTTGTTCTTCTCTCTCTGTGGACCTTGTGGTCTGCATTCTCATGTCTTCAGAGTATCCCTCTCATCTTCATGTCTCTTTTGCGCCAAATGCAACGTCATTCAAGCGGACGTTTGAACAGTTTGGCTACGATTCGGGCTCCTAAATGACCAGCACTCTCCAAGCCAGCGGGAGTGGCACAGCAACTTACAATGCTCCAGCTTAGGAGATCCCCAGTCTATCCTTCTCCTGCCAGCGCTTCCACTTCCAGTACTTTGGTCTCACCACCACCTGTACTACCGAGCACCGTGACAGAACCTCAGGATGAGGATATGTCAGATAGCTCTGGTTTTTCCTTGGTCATCCCACGCTCCGCGCCTCTGCCCGAAGTAGTATCTTCTACTGCACATGACGCTCTTAGAAGCTCCATAGAACGTTTCAACAAATTTGATAGTCATATTGCAGCGCTCTGGCATTCCCGCTCACATACTCCATCTTGGCACCCTACCGCATCTCCCATTCTGTCCCCGCGCGAGTCCTCAAATGATATTACCGATGCATTTGACAACTGGGATTGGACTCATTTTTGAGCTTCATCGGGCTCGTCACACACATCTGGGGAGGATCGCCGAAGTCAATATTTACTGATGCGACAGTTTCAACTGGGTCTGTGGGTGCACAACTGCGGTTCCCAGGCAGGTTGACTTGTTATCCAAGCATCAGATGGTAAGCATCTCTTTGATCTTGTTACATACACTTTAATACTGATTACACACTACCCGCCCACAGGCTCATTACGTCCTGGCTATACTACAAGCAATGCCTCCAGTTCTGCACGTTCGTCCAACACCGCTCCTCATCATTCACACCACCCATCCCCATCAATCTCTTCATCAGCAAAAACGAACACACTCATACGAAAATCTAATGAATTTTCCAGCAGATCACTTGCCTCCGTACCGTCACCTCCTCCCGTCCTTCGCCGCCAGTTGTGGCCTCACCAGATGTAGTCACACATCCGGGATTACTTGACAGCGCATTCGAGGCACCAACTTAGAATTTTTTCTACGTTATCCTCTGGTTGGTGCTCTGTCCCACACAAGTGATGATCATGTTGACTAAAACCTACTATTTTTCCAGTGCTAGGAGACTACATTGCTCAGTTCTACGCTGCTGAAGAGGAACGACGCCGAGCAACTTTGAATACAATCCAGGGCAGTGACCCATCACCCTCGCTCTCTGCTGACAGACACCAAGAGGTTGCTGCACGTGCTAGAACAGTTATCGAACGCTCGCGCAACTCAGGTATGACTTGTGTTCATTCTTTCCTGTTGTTTACAAATATCGACAGTCCGCCCTCTCTCGGAGGCTTTTTCTTCGTTTTCCAGAGAACAGGGATTGGAAGATTCGGATGAAGCAGAATTGTCGCTTGACCGTTACGTAGGGGGTCTCGTGAAGAGGACTCCATCGATAAGGAGAGAAGACGCAGGGTGACGACTCATAATCGTTACGATCTTGCCGGCAAAAATGATGAAGACGATGATGACTCCTACTGCCGCTGCTCGTTTGAGGCGTCTTATAGCCAGTCAAACGGACTCCCCCCAACTACATCTTCCCACCCATTGCCATCTGGTTGAACGAGTGACCTTCCTTAAAGGCCGTTCACATCAAAAGGTCCGGGGTCACCTTCTCAGTTTCCACGAGGAGGCTTGAGCGAATGGGAGAGAGCTCGATTTTTCCGAGATGTTATCCGAACACAGGCATCCGCAGACCAGAAGTGGGAATAACAGATGTATGTCAAGAGACCGCAATCACTTCTCTTCTGAAGACTCACCCGACAGTATCCTTGACCCTGTGTTCGCCCCAATCAATGCTATTTCGGGTTCAACAAACTCAGTGGAGGGAGACGCGCAGCCACCATATGTTTATCGTCCGCCCACACAACCTCTTCACATTCTGCATGCTGCTCGCTCGCGCTCGCCCTCAGGCGACGGTATTGCGTACGAATGTTATAGACTGGGATGATTATGACAGCACTGTGCTGATATTTGAAGTACATAGTAGCAGCGAGAGGGAGCGAATCCACGACAAAGGCATATATAGAGGTAATAATTGTACAAGTGTAGCTACGCTAACTTGAATGTTGGGAATACAATGCATATATCTGAGCCTAGCAATGCTTATAAGTGAGCCAGAAGTGAGCTAACTCGGCATCAAACCTCCAAGAATAAAATTCAAAACAAGCAACAGTTTTAAAAGTGTCAACGTACCATGTCTGCTTCGCTGTCTCCTCTATGTCAGTGTCTTGCAGTGATATCCGGCGCAAAAAACACTGTTCCAGCATAAACTGATACAAGTCCAGGTGCAGCATGGGACTGGCAGTTGTGTAGTTATATCTGAAGATTGCCGTTTGGATTGGCTGGTAGACAGTAGCCATCTGGCCATGATGTTCCAACAGCGACCAGCCGTTACAGGTGACGGGGTCAAATTGGAAAGGGGTTGAAGAGGAACTCATCTGAGGTCGCAAATCAACGCCTTGGATATCCAAGGGAAGCTTCCATGTATATTGATCACAGACGATACGGGTCATGTGAGGGTAGAATGAGGTTGATAAGGATGTATTGAGAGGCAGGGTGGACAGCCATTGGAAGCCCTGTTGACCATATTTTATTGGGACGCTAGCATCATGCAACGGCCTTGCCCGCCAAACTTGAAGGGTGTTCCGGTTTTCGAATGTAGCTATTGGATACAATGAATAAGCTGCATCAAAAGCTATGAAGTTCATGACGCAGGCTGCAGACACTCAACAAATAATCATAATCTAATGAAGACTGGGCATGGACTCACTGGAATGAAAATTGATCACGGTGTCGAATGGGCTCATGGCGCATTCTATGACCTGAATTTTCCTATAGCCATCGGAGCCATATTTTTCGAGTGATAATACTGATCTGACTCCTTTGATTTGATAGTTTCGGCGAATTCGAGTGTTGTCCCATTTATCAGCGACAATCTTCCGGTAATCCTCGGGTTGCCTGGAATGAGGCTTGAATTCGTAGCCTTCTCTTTGAACAACATAGTCCGTAACTTCTCTTGCATGTCCTGGGTGGACGTAAATGTCCATGTCAGCGTCATCATAGACTGTCCTGCCCAGAAACTGCAGTGCATTCGATCCTGCAATAAGTGTACCAGTACGTGCTTGTAGACCACGAAAGAGGAGAGGTTTGCTAATGAAGTCAGAAAGATGTCGGTTAATGCTGAAGGCGCGCCTGGAATAGTCTTTGAATGCAGCATATGCAGCATGACAGCTGTGCCCAAGGCGTACGAGTTCCCGAGGCGAAGTGTAAGAGAAGATGTTATCGTAAATTGGAGGACGATAGAACACTTTGCCTACCATGCATTCATCCGCAAACCGAGGCTGATGCATGTGGCTGAGTGACGGGCTTCCACTGCCACTTGAAATCTCCTGAAGTCCGAGTCTACTGATATAGCTAGGGTTAATTGAGAAAAATAAAAGGACAAAGGCAGCAAATATTAACCATTTCGACTGTTATTTGAAGTCGACAAAGGCAGTCAAAGAGATAACATATCTCGGGAATTGAAATATTGACACCCCGTGGTTGCCCCATGGCGTGCCAGTCGTTTGTATTAACCATTTCGACTGACAAATATTTAAAGTTGACAAAGCCTGTCAAAGAGACAACGTCTCGCCACTACGCATGTCTTTGGAACGACCACAGGTGTCGAATGGTGACACGTTTGGGAGATCTAATCCCTTTAGCAGCGTTAACTTGGATACCGTAATCCGTTGCAGCGCTCGAAACAAGCGAACCATGGAGCAGTATGATTGATTTTACACGAGTACGGGTACGTGTCTGAGTATTGGTCATCATAATCTTCATCAGGTCTCTCCCGCTCGTGGCCCGTCTGTTGATCATTGCTAGGCCCTCCGCTCGCCATGTGCCTCACGGTGGCTTGCTCATACACGCTCGGTGCTCAAGCAGGTGGTGCGGACGCTGGCACCGGCGCTGGGGGCAAAGGTAACGGTGGCAGCTCAATCTTGGACCTTAATGATGACCCAGACGCCTTTTTCGCTGTGATGGAAGAAGAAGATGACGACGACGACGTCTCGCGAGAAGATCCGTTCATCTCCCATGTTAGGGGGGACCAGATACCTTGATCAAGTTCTGTGCACGCCCAATCGTCCCCCACAGCCCTGCGCGTCGGACAGTACCAAAGTCCCAGAGATCTCCTAGGTCAGCATTTGCAGGCCTGGGGAAGATATATTAGTAGGATGTCGGCAAAGCAGGAGCGACCCACAATTCTTGATTAACAACTTGTTCCTCTTCCTCCGCACGATCCCCACCTTCGGCCTTCCATCGTTCATGCCTCTCGATTAGTTCTGTGAGGTAACTAGTCTTCTTTACCATGTGAACAGACTTGTGCTTTAGCAGCTCGCGTGCTGTTGGGCGCTGTGATATATTTGTCCATCTCAGTCATGGTAACAAAACGAACACAAATAATGGGGAGCATACTAACATCGCGGGGATCTCGTTGCAAACAATACGCAACAAAGTCCCGAAATGGTTTGGAGAAGTGGCCGTCCAGCTGCGGTGGCGGGTTCTTAGGTATCAGGAATAGCACCTGTGTGGCAAAATGTAAGCGACATCTCGGAATCTGGCAGCCGCCCAGTACTGCTTGCCTTCATTGGATGGAGCTCTGCGTAGGGTGGCTCTCCCTTTGCCAGCTCAATTGCAGTTATACCCAAGCTCCATATATCCGCTTTCTGGTCATAACCACTCTGCTTGATTACCTCAGGCGACATCCAGTATGGCGTGCCGACAAAAGTGTTCTTCTTGGCAGACAGTGTTCCAGAAAGCTGGCCAGACACGCCAAAATCGGCAAGCTTGACATCACCTCCAGCGGAAAGCAGTATGTTGGCAGCTGTGTGCGATTTGACATAAGTGTCAGATGAATCAAGAGCGAAGTAAAATGACCTTTGATATCCCGATAGAGCTTTCCCTCTGTGTGCAGACTGTTAAGTCTGCGGAGAAGCTCTTGTACGATGATTGCGATGTACCTTTCCTGAAATACACCAGGTTTCATCTGCGTAATGTGAAATAAGCGCAAGTTACCAGGGTTAGGTGCGATTATACCAGATCAGAACATGAGCCCCCCGAACAGTATCTATATATCCATGAGGGAATGAAAATGGAATGAAACATAGGAACGTACTCCATCACTATCCAGAGATTGGAACCCTTGAGGAATGATCCATGATATCTTGCGTGCAAAAACGCTACATGTTAACCTCGTCGAATCCAGACAAGGGCAAGACGGCAAGGGAGGTACGAGCTTGGTGACGTGTGGTGAGTCAAGTTGTGATAAAATCTGGGCAGGCAGGTGGGCAGCGGGAAAGAATGTGGGTGGTGGGCAGCGGGCGTTGTTGATGGCAATGAGGAAGGGGTAATGCGGGGTCAGCCACAATCACTAGCTGAGTGTCCCAAATGGGGAATTAAACTCCGCTCGAATCTAGCCGGGCGGCTGGCACACCCCCAGACTGGACCTAGAGTTTCCATTAGCCCTACTTTCACGCTGTTCCTAGCCTCGTACCTTGTGGAGGCATGGCCTTGACATTTTACTTTTTCAGAGACAGCTCCACGGCCTGATGGAGTCAACAGCACCACAAGGACACGGCCCCTGCTAAGAATATATTCCTTGAGGCTTCAGTTTATCTACGTGTCCACGATTTTCACGCGATATCGATGTCGTGCTTATCTACCTGACACTGGAGCCTTGGCAAATCAAACTTCGAACAAACAGGCGCGTTCGTTGTCAATGGTACCATGCGCTGATTGGCAGCTCTATGCTCGTCGGATTGCCTCTCCGAGGGTGACAGTTCCTCGATTCTCACATAATCTGCATGTGTAGTATGCTTTCTCTCGTTACAGGACAACGCAGCTCAGGCAGGGCTCACCACAACCTGCCATTTTCTCCTACACTATTCAGAGATAGATCATCACCACAAACTACTGACTCGGGAGCTATTGATATGGACGTATGTTATCTTCGATGGACGAATTGTGGCCATTGCTGACTCGTTGACAGATTGTACCTGACGATCGCTTCCGAGTCATGACGCGGCTCCCTGTCATCGAATCATACCGCCAGATACATGGATTGTGTTACGTTGACGTCTGGTTCCGGTGTACCAGAGCTAGAACCAATAGGAATAGGATCGTGACTATGAAAGAACGAGAACAATGCGTGACATGATGGAGCAGTATGGTCCCAACAACGAACGATCTGACTTAACGAACGATCTGACTTAACGAACGATCTGACTTAGCCTCCAGGCGCAACGTTCCTCAGCCTCATCAGGGACCCGCTGGAAGACCTGTGAATGTGAACTCTAATCGCCTCACATTGCTTCCATGGCGGTCTCCGCTACTTCAGGATTCATCTACTCCAACAAGCTCCGGATCGTCATTCACCTCCGGTAGTTCCGCTACCATCACCCACAATCCATACTATAACACTCCAGGCCGACCTCGAGAACGGCAAGAGGCAGTGCCATTCATGATCTCTTTCAATCATTAGGGAGATTCTTTTCAGCTATATCAGATTTCTTATGTAGGCCTCTCCTTGCCTTTACTGCTCAGCAATACTTCCCACCCGCAAATACACATATTAAGAGACATTTTGGCTTCTATGGTTAGGTTGTCACTGGGGAGGATGGGGTCTGCATTCTCGACTAGTGACGTGCTTGAACCGTTCAGCGAGCCTGATTAGCAATAAATGTCTGTACATGATAATTTGGTGAGATACAACTCACGCAAGAACTGCAGCAGGGAGCGTAATATCAACTGATGGGAGGGATCGCAATGCTTTTTGCTCCACTGCATTCAGAGATGCAAACCAAACCTCATCATAAAAGTTCTTGGGAAGACCTGGAACCGGGCTAGTCTTCGTGTCGATACGAGATGAAGGGTATCTGCGATGGGGAAAAGCCCCCCAGCGAGCCCCCCCATTAGTCTTGAAATGAGTCGATAGGTGTAACATATCAAACACTCGCAGAAAATTTGTGACCTCAGGACTGCGCCAAGGCATCTTGGTGACCAGATAACGCATTTTGCCTCTACGGTGTTCCGCTTCATCGCCGCTCATGACCTCGTAAGTGAGCGACTCCCATAGCCCTTTAAATTTCCTAACACCTGGATGAACATCGCAGGACTCAGCGCGACGAGTGCGAAGCTGCATGGTATTCAGAAATTGTGAGTTATCGCCGAGAGATTCCATACCGATCGCCGTCTCGCATCTGCTGCCTCTGCCTCCGCTATATCAAGTTCGTCTTCTGGGCGCTCATCCTCGGTCTGGCATGAGCGCTTGTACTGTCTCTGAAGTGCAGGAATGTGCCTCTTAAATGCTTGAGCTACAGCATCGACATCTGTACATGAGAACCATCCGGATTCCACGAAGTAAGCGGCAAAAAGTTGAGCGACTGTCTTATTCCATTTATCCGCCGGTTTTCCGAGGATGTTCACTCTAAAGTCGTCAAGAGTTGGGCCACCTGCTCCTGTTTTCTCGAACCTTTCGATATCTCGAGTATTCGGTAAAGGACCAAACGGCGCATATTTGTCCTTCCTCTTCATGAGTTGCAGTGTAAGTTTCCGAACTTGAGACTGTTGCACCATCATGAGCATCATCTCGAGCGCCATCATGATAGGACACATCACTCACATGAAGATTATTAGTCTCGGCTGAACGGTGCTGAGTTTCTGCACGTTTTGACTTGGGTACGTGACTACGGAGTTGGTTGGACTCGGCGTCACGTTGAACCCTATCCCGAAGAACATTTTTGAGTGCACCAAATATATCCTTACGTGTATCCAGAATGAGCGTCAAAAGGAGAATGATATCCCCCTTGCTAGCCGCCTCATCCTGAGGACAGTCAGCAAGAGTTTTCATAGCATGATGCTAGATGAAAATGATATTCCATTAGGTGTGTCAAAATCGCCCCCGAAACATTAATACTCACAATTCGGTCATCTTTACCTCCAATGTCTTCCCAGTCGCCGTAGTTGTACTGGTTGTCATCACCACTATCATCTTTGGTATGATCTGCATCTTGATTCAACGTCTCCACCACAGGATTGTAATTGCTACGTTCAAAGTGGTACTCGCTGTCACAGTCCATCGCGCGACCCTTGCCCTTGGACCTATGGTAATGTTGTGCTTCACTCGACGATGAGTTCGTACATGATCGCTCATCATCGGCAGGAGCACTGGAATCATGGCGAAGCTCCTCCAGCTTATCACTCAAACCATTGTAATATCTGTCGTCGAAGTCGCTTGTGTCCTCAAATGCAATGCATTCGCCATAAGATTCAGGATGCTGATGAGATGATGTCTCGAGTGCATCCAGTAGATCTGTGCCAGATTCCGCCCCACTCAGGTTCATGACATTATCTTCTCCTAGGCCTTCCGAAGTCTGGTCCTCATCACACTTGCTCGACGAATACGATTCGGAATGGTGGTGCGATGCTTCGAAGGTAATGGTGTCGCCGCCCATCACTGGGAAGTCATCTTAGCCTAGTTTGTTTACTGCAACACCCCGAACGGCATCTTCAACAATCGAAAACCCGAGGTCCTTCCACTGATGTGATGCAAATACCTATCAAGCGTGCCACATTAATTCAAATTTGTGATGTGTACGTCCCTGCTGACCTCGTTCGGAGTTCCCATACAAGGCCCAAAGTCATTTACTGCTGGTATGAAGGCAACATGACCAAAATTTTCACGTCTGTAGTCCGGGTATCTGGAAGGGATGCTGTCCATGAGGTATCTAAATGCTGCAGAACGAATGTCTGGCTCCGATGAAGTGCAGAGCTTGACAGTCAAGTCTAAAGGGGGATTCTTTCACAGGCCAAGTCGATGGAGAAGCTTTGCTAGTGGGAAAATATGGTCTCAGATGAGGGAGCGATATGCGAGAGAAGAAACGGACCTTCTTCGGAGCTGCTTTGCCATTTAGTCTTCTCACCCCAATCGATGATTGGCAAACCAACGATTTGTGACAGATGGTTCGTAAAGATCACCGGCCCTGTATCGCGACTTCTTGAACAAAAACGCCTACTCAGGCACCGACATTGAATACAAATATCACGACCGGTTCGTGTACACAAATAACATTCTCGCCTCGCTAGAGTTCCTTCACTAAACTTAACTGGTTCCTTGCATCCCCGTGCGTTGACCTGTTTGTTGTCCATAGCCGCCGGTATACCGTAGATCTAAATAGGGTTGCCAACTCGCGCTCAGCTATCTAAATCACACTCAAGTAAACGTGACGAGGTACGTACGTAGACTGGTATAAATGTCGCTGGCATTGCAGCGTCCACTCTAGACGCACAGGCGGTGACTCGGTTATTGATTATCCCTATATCATACCTTGTCTCTCGACAACATGCAACCGCCGATAGACACAGCTCGTCGTATGCTCTACCTCGAGCTTTTATAAGCCTACGAGACCCTGCTTCGACGTTCAAGTAGATTATGGTTGCCAAAAGAAGGCCTGGGTGTTGAACCGCTGACCGACGCGCTAGCTAAGAACGTACAGGAGTTTAAAAAGTGAAAGGTACAGAGTTGCGGAAGAAGGCTACAGCGTGCAAAGGAGCTCCGACGGAAGAAACCAACGAGGTGAGACGGGGAGTTTCAGGAAAGCTGTTGCCCACACGCACTACGGAGACTACATGCGCGAGGGCTGGGGTACAAAAGCAGCAAGGAATTTGTGGACGGGCAGGAAGGACGGGAACAAGATAGAAGACGAGGAGAACGATAATTTAGAGACGTTTCGTTTCTTGACTAGTGTCTTTATTGTAAGAGCCTACAAGACCGTGTTGAAGCGGTCGTAGGCGAGTTGCTTCTTCTCGAACAACGAACAGAGGCCACCACCCAACCACAGCCTGTCGTTCTACGCTGCGTGCTATGATGCGCGCGAGCGTGGCTCGAAGACTTACGGTGATAGGAGTCAAATCCGAGTCCTTTCCTACGGTCCGGCTAAGGAGAAAGTTACCACGTCATGAAGTAAGTGGTCGCATACTAAGGCGACCTACCAGGGAACGGGCTGTGAGAGTACGGAGACTCGCAGTGCTTTGTGAAGTGCGTCCTCGTCGACTTTAGAAAACCCACCGCCCTTAAAAGCTAAGAACTGACCCAGGTCGTGTAGAAATCTGGTCTACAATACTTACGATTAGGCCGTGTTCTGCATTGGTCCAGAAGCCTTACCCGACTCGCTCAAAACTGGTAAAACCGAGCATGTACCGGTAGCAACAGGTTCCTCAGCGTACTTTACTAGTTCCGATACGAGCGGGTTTTTAGTACATAAGGCTGTAGAAGTCCAAACGTTTTCGGTGTCAACCGCATGAAGGGGTCGCGGTTATATAAGTTGCTAGATGGGCAGCAATGAAAATGCAGGCCGCCATGAGAGTTCCCATCGTACCTCTTTAATGAGAGGAAATAACCGCAAGCCTTCGTACACCTGGAAGTCCAACAAAAACTAGCCATTCAGTGATACGTGTTATAGTAGCTTTCGATAAGTACAAGGCCGTCTTACCAGTTTTGACCCCTGACCTGTCAGAGACTAAACTAATGCGTAGATCAGTGATAGGTTTCGTGCAATTGAGGCCTACTCTAATGCTTTGAAGTCTACTGCAGACGAAAGAGTTTCCTCCCGCTCTTTCGAGAAGGTCCT
>JRHT02000245.1:0-15780 GCA_011800875.2 Suillus brevipes Sb2 | reverse complement strand
ACGTTCGTCGTAGTGTAAGTACCAGGTGGAAGGGAGTCGGTCGCAGAAAAAACTGAGAGTAGCGGACCGGGTAGAGTGGTTTCAGAGGCACACAAGGTTTCCTTGAACCTAATGGATTTCACGACTTTTCCAGATCGCCAGATCCAAACTACTCACATTTCTCGCATGTTAGACGACCGCTCGTGGAGGGGAATGATGACCAGTAGACATACCGACTACCTGATACGATCGATGAGCATAGGTCCGTGTTCAGAACGTACGACATATGCTAGAACCGTGACTGTTTGGAGGGTCAGCCTCTTGGTGCATTTCAGAGGATTCCGCCAACAAAGAGCAGCGAAGAGTCGTGAAAAGTAGTTGGACATGAGCGCTATGGAGACGGTGTTGGGGTTCCTCATATATGGAGTTCGCAGTGTGAGTGTTACAAGTTACGAGATGTTTCTTTTTGAGTGGATTAGTGAATTTAATGTCGGATTAGATACATCCGTAAACTAGACACTGGAACTAAGAGAAATGGTGTTAGATCGAAAGGCTGCGGAACAAGTCCCTGTTCACGGAGTGTCATCTCAAAAGTTGTCCACGGATTAGACTGGGGACCATCTTTGGATGACAGATCACCGCGCCGTACAAGGAGCTTTAAGAGATCAGCTGATATCAAGAAACAATCGACATGCATACTTGGTCTCCACTTTTGTCCTTCCAGTGGAATTGCATTCTGTGACCTTGATCCTGTCAGCGAGATCAAATAATACCCGAAGGTATTCTTACCTCCTGAGATAACACATGGTTCCTTCGACTTTAGGACCTAGGAAGAACGTAGCGCATTCCAAGCCAAGGTTGTGTAAGTCTTCGATGGTGCCAGGGACCGGGGCAGGCATTGATTTAGGCGCGTCTGAATCAGCCTCTGGTACTGGTAAGGGGACTGCTTTTTCACCCTCTTGATGGATGGTATACTCCTCTCCTAGTTCAGCAGCAAGATGAAGAATATATTCATATCCCCAAAAACTGGGTTCAAAGATTTTGGAAGTGGGAGGGAGAGCAGAAAGAAGACGATAGCGGAGGGTTCCCCAAGGTTCAGTCGGCACGCACTTTTAACCGTTCAACGAGCATCTCAGCTCAGATTTGAGCTGTGCATCCTCTTCCGGCTAACAAACACAAGTCAAGGTAATGCTAATTTCGCTAATGTGATGAGCACTCACTAGTTCCTCGTCCTCGTCCTTTACACCATTCGCTTTGGTGTCTAGCTTCTTGTCCTCTTCTTTCTTCTTCTCCTTCGGATCTTTTGAGGGAACTGCAATCTCTGCTGTTGGTCGTTCTGGCATGGGCTAAAACAGTCAAGTACTGTGTTATTGTCAGAGGCGGAAACTGCGTACGTGTGAACTGAGATGGAATTGACTTTGTGTGTATGACCCGTCCATGGATCGCCGACCTGCGTCCAGCTCGATGTGTCCCACTTCCTTGTGGCGGGTCATCTCCTCTTGAAAGAAAGCAGGCAAGTGACAATGTGACTGTGACACTTGAACTAGATCATGTGCTGACAGCGCTGATACTTTGCCTCGCTCTGTCCACTGGTATCAGTCGCATGGTACCCATTTCTTGCCATGTTCCGGTATCTCACCAATTAAATCGATAACCGCCAAATCTCCACGACATTCCGGAAGACAATCGTTCTTGAAGGTTCTTTATCCTTGACGTAGTACATTTTGCTTCTGCTGTGTCATTAACCCCTTTTGAATCCAAGGCATGCGCGGAAACTGCGCAGCTATGGGCAGGGCATGCTACGCAAGGTTCCTACTTCCGAATGTGTCCCACGGATTCTCTCCACTCAAATATTGTCACGGTGGACATGACATTCAGGCCTCAGGCCTCAGCTGGACTCTATTCATGTGAGCACAACGTGTATGGCTATTTTTGGAGAGATTGGGAGATTTGATTCTTGGAGGCCTTTGATCATATGCGCGCAAGTAATTACATTAATATTGTACATATCTCAAGCGAGACGTTCCTTTAGGTAGATCTGGCGAGATGAGACCCATACGGATACAATCACATTTATCCTGAAGTTTGGCTTGACGGCGCTACTTTGGCATCTTGGTCAACATAAGTGGTTTCAAGCCGATTTTGTTTTCTTCCATTGGAGCTGGGATGGGAGTCGGGTGCTGGACATACAACGTGACTGGCGAATCCTGAGTTTTGATGTTGAGGTGCGAAAATTCATCAGGTTAGTATGATTTGTTCTACACAGGCTGCAAAGCGGTGTGGAACAAATCCTACTACAGAGAACTCCACTGAGAGAGATCTCACAAAATAAACTATGAGGGGAACGATGGAAGAGAAACGGACAGACAAACTTGCAGTCTGGAATTCTCATACTTAAGTTAGATGAAAACAAAGGCGCTTGCAACCGAATCCCGATATCATTTCATCAAAACTTGAACCCTTTCATGTCAATGGATTGCCGTCACGTTGATGGCAACACTAGCGAAAAGACTACAAGTGGAGACTTGGTGGAGACTTTAGGGAGATTATGCGTCATGATAAATAAAACTGATGTCAAAGGGGAAGAATCAAACATGTGAAGGCCCGACAAAGGCTAGCGCTGACTCGGATATCGATACTTGTCACGAGCACAGCTTATGTAATACTCCGAGATGCCCTCAGTGCCAAATCACCGGCTTAACTTTGATTTGATAGCAATCTGGATCAACAAGCCATGCACTTGGAATACCGGCCAATCCATTCTTTCAATATCTGTGGTCGTATAGCATGCTTAGCTTTCAACCAAGCAGGCGACATGCTAGCGATTGGTGATTTTGACGCACGCCTTGCTGTTGCATCTACAAATTCGAGTGAGTACACCGATGTCATTGACGGACATGCACCTGTGCTGTGCGTGATGTGGTTCGGAAATATCATTTTTGCTGGGTACAGCACTGGTTTGCTATTGTCAGTCATCTTGGGCACTGTGGGTTGTTATTTGTTTTCGAAGTCTACACTATTGTATAACCCAAGTCTTTAGCATGACCTTCTCATACATGGCGTCCAAGCCCATGCCTTGGCGACAAAATTCATTGCCATTCAGGATTTGAATTTAATCGCCACAAGCGGTACCAAAGAGGTGAAATTATGGCGTTCAAGCGATGGTGAGACGCCACCTACTGCTCAATAAGAACTATCCTAATCGACTCAGGCCAGTGCAATCAGACGTCAGCTTTGCCACTTCCGCACGACGAGGCTTTCCAAGCTCACGAAGTCATTACCACTGCCTTACAATGGCAAGATGGCGTCACAGACGCCGCTGGACCAGCTCTCCTGGTATCGTACTTGCATCATGGTATTTTGTAAGAATCTTCCTTTGTGCCCCTTGAATTCCGATGTAATGCCATTTACAATTAGCTGTTGGGACGTAGAAGCTCAAAGTGCGATATGGAAATGTGCTACACTAACTCCAATGTATGGTTCTCATTCTTATCTCGTGATCAAACGCGGCGTTATTGATATTGACTGAGGCAGCGGATCATTGGATGTTAGTGTTGATCACAAGTATTTAGTGATGGCCAACATCAAGGATGGCGTGGACATTTATGAGGTGCAAACCGGCAGGTTCAAGATGAGTTGTCCGCGTCAAGTGCGCGATGCACCCCCTTTGATGTTTGTTCATGGTGGAAGAGCGCTTCTCACAACCGACTCAAAAGGATGCGCCAATATCTGGAGCATTGAAAGGGGATCTATAATTGGTACTCTCAGCCATGGTCATGGCGTCATTATCACTGCGCTGGCGGTCAGTCCCGAAACTACCAATGGGGAAAAGCTTATAACTCTTGTCCAGGCTCACTACAAGGTCGAAAGTGATCGCTTTTTAATAGCTACTGGCGATGACGAGGCCAAGATGAGCGTCCGCATATGGGAGGCTCAGGAAGTCCAAGATGGTTGAATTGGGTGAAAAGAACATTTACATTTTCGGCTTCACCTTGACAACTGATCTCGGCCAACATGTGTATTATGATAGGGCATGCTTTGAGGACGTTTCAAGTGGGTCTTGCGTCGTGTAAGCGCCTGCAGCACTTCTTAGCCTTGTGCTTCGTGTATCAAGCTGCCAGTTATTAGATCCGTGATTCTTAGAAGCCGTCAATTGAGAAATAAACCTTGCCGACATCAACGGGTCATGTATCCGGAACTCGTGCCACTTCTGCAAATATGCACATCAGCCCAAGGTAGCGGAAACGACCACAACTCTGCCCGAACAAGGATGACAATATTTGCTCCCGGAGGAAGCGTCAATGTTTTATGTGTCGGATGTTTTCGGCAAGGACCGATTCATTAAGACTTCATCTCCTTTGTGTCCTCGGTGGCCTGGCCAGTCAATTTGATCCTTTGCTTTGTCCGCAAACACGTTGGCCCATCTGCAAGGTCCGCTCGACTGCTATCTGGACTCTATAGCCTATAAGGGGTAAAAAGCGGCGCTATGTTGATGCAATCGATGACCTTGAGCCTTCAAACAGGTCTGATGGAATTTTCCAGCATATCAAGTGATCGATAACCCTCGAAAACGCCGAGCAAGCGGGAAAAAATTGTGCCCTTCACTTGCAGTCCCCTTTAAAAATAAAGAATGAAATGAAATTCGGAGTACTGAATGAAGTCACACCAGCGGTGTTTGAGATCTAGATCTATGAGCTCGACTCGGACTCGGAGGTGAGCCTAGAGGCCAGAGACTTATATAAATTATAATGATTATCAGCCAATATTTATCAAGTCAATCTCGCCGAAACTCAGCTCTCCGCTGGGTAGAGTTTTGTGCATGGATCCGGACACCCTGGCCTCGTCTCGCTTCATGTTCAAGAGCCAACGAACTCCAGGCAAACCAACATATTTAAAACTCCCTGTGATTTCTAGATCTCTTTTAGAATCGTCCCAGGTTCAACATGTACATCCCATCAAGCATGAATCGCTTTCGGTTTCTGCTGGATTGCGGCATTCAAGTTCTGAGCTGTGAGTCACCAATCCAACACCACGCATTTACTACTACATTGCATCTGACCATTTTACGCCCAGTACCCTCCATTATCTCGTGCCTGTTTCGACTCTGCCAGCGGAAGACAACGAACAACCTGAGTGAGTACAATGTATAAATTTTGCGAGATAAATATGTAGTTTACTAGTACCTAGTCCCTCGGTTATAGAGGGATCTCAGTATTCTATTAGTAGTTCGCCTACGAGATTGCCAAAGCGAATGAGCAGGAAAACCAGGGAATCCGATTTTGCGACTGTTTGGTTCGAGTCCAGTGGTCACCACCAGCTGGGCACGCCTCCTAGTCAGCCTCCCCCTGGCAGCGAGTTTGCTCTTGGGGATCTTTATTTACATTACTTGTCAGGCAACCGATCTACACCTGAAACCTGGTTCAGGAGCGCTGCAGATGATGGCAGCCACATGTGGTTATCGGTAGATCGTGGATTTCAGTTGCCAGGTTGTATACCTCGACGCTATCTTAGTATATCAGCCAAAGGGCGACCTTCCTGGATACTTATGAGTAGCATTCCCAAAGTACTCAGAACCCAATTTTACAATTGATCATACTGTACAGTCAAATACATTGATTTAAGATTGCGCAACACATATTATTCATACTATTATCGTCGACGAGAAACATACGACGTGTAGTCAAATATTGAGAGGACGGGAAATTACAGGTGGGCAATAGAAACTTCGTCACGATCCGTCTTCGATGAAGCGGCAGAGCTTGATCGTACAAACGCTCCACCCGTTCACCATATTTACGGGCCTTGTGGCATTGAGTAAAGCAGAGAAGATGCGGAGGCTCCCGACGCAACCCGAGGGTGCTCCTCTCCAGCTGACTTCAAAAGAACAGGTAACAGAGTGGGAAGCGACGCAGAAAATGTCCCGGGACCATGCGTCGCGAAATACAATGCGATGAAGGAGAGGCAAGTAAGGTGAAGGGATGAAGAAGCTGGAAGCATGCCTGAGCATCGGTGGTGGAGTCTTCGGAGACTTGAGTTGTTGGAGCAAGGCCTTGGATAATGAAGGAACCTGTGAGCGCAGAAGGGCGTATGGCGTTTCCTCGACAACCGTTCTCTCTTCGCTATCTCTCTCCTCTTCGTGATGTCAGAATCGTTCTCTTGAGATTGTGGTAGGCCACCGTACCTGCTATCTGGTTGAGGTTGCGAGTTCATAACTCACTAAGTCATATTTGATGAACTGGTTTCCTATTTGCACTATCGAGCTTAGGAATAGAGCCGCTTCTGTCAGGGACTTCAAGAGTAGCGTCTCAAGAGCCTAGTCGAACATGATTGATGAGTGGCAGCGTTGATATAAAACAGATGTCCACGAACCTGAAGACAACCTTCACGAGCTTCATCATCGTCCCTCTGGACAGCATTGACGACTCCAGGTATGATGTCGTTGTACACTGACGTCAGCTGCTATGGTACCTGCCGTATGATAGCAGCTATTAGATGCACAGTTGTGCGCTGTTTTTCGATGTTAGCGTTAGGTGCAAGGAACAGGAGAATGTGGTTCTGCAGTAAATCGTTGGCAAGCGCAGGAGGAGATAGAGGGACACATTGTGAGAGCGTCAGGATAGCACGTTTGCGTACAGCGGGACGAGAATGTGAAAGAAGCGGAGCTATTGCAGGCAGAGGGTGCGGCGAAAGGGCTGGATCAGATCCATGGGCCGGAAAACGAGTGATGAGTATAGATAGCGTTGATAATGTCTCGATCAAAGTCTCTGGTGGAGTTTACGTCTACAAGCAACTGTGACCAATATTGGCAGAACTAGCTTACATTCAGAACTTGCTGTAGAAGCTTTGGCGCGAGTTTTGCGCATGCCCTGGGAGTAATTTAACCTTCCAGTGGCAACTAAGAAGTAATAATTTTCAGAGCTGGATATTTTCCATTAGATTGTGAGGTGTGCCAATGATCTCAATATCCCACCCAAGCCAGAGATATCACGCAGTTCATCATCCTTCCCCACTGAGAATTGATTAAGTTCCAAGAGTGAGATCTCAAGTAGATTGGGGCCTACCACTTGACAGCCTGATTCTCGACTTCTGAGATCCTATCTTTTACCAAGGCAAGTACCTGTTTGAGGACCTTTGTCTCGGTAGGCTCGTCTCCGATGAGACTGGTTGGATCTCGTTTGATCTCGCTCATCAGGTCGTTTAAACCCATGAATCTACCTAGAACTTCAGCAAACATGAAGATATATGTTTTGGGCAAATTGCAAAGAACTCACTTGATCTCAGTAAGCAAACTCAAAAGAACGAACACGGACAGGTCTATGGAAAGTGCACAGCATCAGGGCGGAAACTTCGAGGGAGAAAGTTGCCCAATTAGGAAATAAAATGCTGTACAAGTTTACAGACACAGCTCCGACGAAGGGCGCAGGAAGGGAATATGTGTGTTCATGATGCAGGAGATACGGTTGAACCTTTCTCCCATGGGCTCCCATGGGAGCTCAGGCTCGGCTACGTAGAGATAACAGGTGAACAATGATCAATTTTATCGAGTATCTCCGTTTATGCTAAACTGTTCATCGGGACTGTCCGCTGGAATACAGATGTCAAACTTATATATAGTGAACAATGGTTCAACGTTCACCAGTCAATTTTGGTGATCTCATTCTCCATTTATGCGAGCATGTCAGTGATTTACTGTTCGTTCCAAATGCAGTAACAAAATTGCTGTGTCAACAAACACGACATCAGCAGCGCTAGTAGCATCCGAGTCTTGTATAATTAGGTATCGTGTCAGCCCTGACTCTCACCTCACTGCTATCCAAGCGAAATTTTCGATGTCTCACATTGTAGCTGCTGCTGGTTAGTATATTCCACTTTGCCAAGCCCACTACATCATCATTCATGATTTTTAACAGCGTCCAACCCCACTTTCCGCTCACATGATGGCGTACCGCGTTCCATGGGTAACCCAGCTTCCGAATGGGCCATGGTTGCGATTGATTCAAGTGAATATAAACACCTGATTTTATTGAATTTATATTGATTTTTGGCGAAGGCAGCTATCGCAGCCAGGCTGATATCCTCACGCGCCTAGAAGCTAAATTGGACAACTTAACGTTGAACCTAGACATCGTTAAAAGAAAGGTCACTGGGCAAGAGTCTGCATTAGTAGATGTTGACGCCACACTGCAAGACCTCAAGGCAATGACCAAAGCGACCGCAGTCTCGTTAGATTCCACCAACAAGCTCGCTCAGGAGGGAATGGATGACATCGGTCGCGCTCACTCTCTCCTTAAGGAGATGAAGGTTGACCTTGACACCGTGAAGCATGCGGTTGGGATGGATGTAGCTGTGGTGAAACTTGATGTCGAAGCTATGAAGATTGACATAGAGACAGGGAAAAAGCAGAGCGACATGGACAGGAATCTCTTGAACAACATCAGAGACGCGATGCAGGGGAAATGAGAAATGTAGAATCTATAGTAGTCGAAAGAAGCAGTGGGCCCTGGTAGGTCTCACTTGTACGCATCGGGCTCTGTGATTGGAACATCTTGTATTGTGTCGAATACATTGTTTGTGGGATGGTATAGCTAAGTGCCCGAACGAGGCAGCGTGACCGTTTGTCACAGTCGCGCTGCTCGTTGTCTCGGACCATCCAGGCAGCTAACTTTGCTCACACCTTCTCTTTTTTACCTGGGTGGCTGGCCAAGGTGTCCGGAGTTGCTTTGAACCTCGAGCTGACCCCGGTGTAAATGCAGACCCGGCCAATCCCTATTCATCTTATACCTTCTCTGGCGAAGCCGTCAGAGGCAACCTCGGGCAATAGTCACGTCTTCTGTCGGAGGGTCTCCCAGGCTAATTCCCGCCGTCGTGGGTACTTCCCCGCATCCACTTGATGTCCCGTCAACTTCCACATCTCGTTCGAGTCCATCACAGACGATTTCTCTCAACGGAGACGATAATGGCCATGATCGCTGGTCAATGCTTGTCATTACAGCCGTTAATATTTTTTGCAGAAATCATGAACTACGACGTGTATTACGACATTTTCAGCAAGGTTGTGGGCCCAAATTCTCTATTGGACGACTCCTGTGCTGCAGCTGCTGATCAAACTGGCTCTGCGACTTCCGCCGTCAAGCTCTGGATTGCTGCCGGGTTCTCTGCTAAACAGATCGTTCTTGGTGTGCCTAGCTACGGACACGGCTACTCCATCAGCCAAACTGCAGCTGTCCAGGGTAACACGTTAGCCTCGTACCCAAGCGTTAACACCAATAACCCCGTCACTGGTGACAGCTGGGATGCCAAGTCCCTCCGCTGGAGACATCACGCCTTCGGCATCTAGGCCTGTATCGCTTGCGCTCACTGCAACTTCCGTTGTGTACGAGTTGGACGAGATCGTTCCTCCCCACAATGCAGGGCTAAACACCATCACTTTTTGTTGGCACGCAAGCCTTTGAAATCATTGTCAAGCAACAGATTTAACGACTGGAAGAGCCGTATGTGAAATGTTGTCAGCTCCTTGACGACAAGGAGTTCGAACTGGTTTGCAGGAGGCAATATATTTGGCAGACTTAAACTGTTCTCAGCCGAAGTGCTCTTCAATAAAGGCCTTTCTTGTATTTATCTTAGCTATCCGACCGGAATTCTTAGGGTATACGGTGCATATACCATGCTGTTTTCATGCCACGTTTTATATCTCTTGCAGTGACTCCACTAGGCAAGTTGTATATCGTCCTGATCACCACAGTCAGAGGCAACAGGCGTCATGAAAAGGCCATGTTCACAATGTCATATCATTAGAACCTTGCGAGCATCGCGGTCGAGAGCAGTGTTGGGCTTGACGAAGTAAGAAACGTCAGCGACGTGCACGCCCACATCATAAGTACCATTGTCGTTGGCCTTAATGGACAGTGCATCATCAAGGTCCTTTGCGGTCTCAGGATCGATAGTAAAGATATGCTCTTCCCGAAGCTTGTCAGGGAAATAACAAGGAACACTAGACGGATCGAGCGAGAATAACAAGACGAAGCTGTGGATTACTTGAGCGTTGTATGAATGAGATAGAAAGTTGGAGACCCGAGTCTAGCATATACGATACGCCTCTCGTTCTATATGCACGATTCTGACAGAATATGGGAAGAAAATTGCGGTAGCGAAACCCGTCATGGAGCTTGATAGAGATGAGGTGACAAGGATTATTTGGAAAAAAGATCTGTGAAGAGGTGCACGTTGCTTTGTCCTAGTAGAGCGCGATGATCACGAGTGAGGCATGAAGTGAATTAGTGAGGAGCAAACTTACCCGACATTTGCACCAATGAACTGATCATTAATGCTGGTATATGGGCGATCCATGTATGCGCACCCGATACATACAAGTCGCTACCTGTGATCCCCAATTGCTCGTTACTTCCACGACGATGACATCAAAGTCAACCTGAAGACTTATTATCTCCCTCGACACTGCAAAAGTCTGGATGTGTGTCTGATGAAAGATATCATATTTGAAGCTGATGATCTCGAGGAATGTTCCAGCGAATGAGCCGCCCGTGATAATAGTAGTTTTCAGTTGAAAATCGAGGTCAGGGGGGACAACTATTGATTCATCGGAATGGATTAAACCCCAGATGACAACATTTCGAGGTGCTGTAGTGATGTCTTGCGCGACCGGAAGAGGTTCGTGGTCAATGGTTACTTGATCAACAAAAACCCGGTGAGGTAGAGAAATCCCGAGCTGTATGTGAGAGCCAGGACACGCCCAGCACCCCCCGTGTTTCATGTCGTCAAGGAGCACCGTCTCTGCTGAGAGGCCGTGCAGTGAGTGTAGATCAATTCCCGTAATGAGTGATCGGACTCGCAATAACCAACGATGTCCAACGGAAAGTTTCCAAAAAGTTTCCGAAGTGAACTCAGGAATTATTCTAGCACCTCTGGACCGCAGGGCATAGTCATGGAGTGCTGTGGTGTCCTTCGAGTGTTGATTGAGCGCATCATTTATTAGCACTTTGACACGCTCCTCTATCGGGGCCAACTCGAGATGACCGAACACCTGATCCACGAGTGGAGGTACAGCTAACGCAGCTGGTGGAGCCGTGGTTTCGATGACAGAGAGTGTGGTAGCCGCAGCTGTTGCTGGAAATTGGTCTGATATGTTGTAGTTACATGTTCTAATCATGCGAGGAATGTAGCAATGGATGGTGATGGGAAACGAGACGCTAAACAAAGCTGCAAAAGGTGCAAGCATTGCAGCAATTGGGAAAAGCCACAAGAGGAACGAATACAACCAATGCGACACAATATCACCAAGTACTGCTGACAACCCCCACATTATGATGTGTCCCAATGTAGCAACGGGCTCGGGGGCGTCTCGTTTCTGACTCGGAGGGGCAGCTAGTACTTCGTCAAGTTGGATGTGAGCGTCCGCGTCATGGTTGGAATCGGCCCGTGACTTGGGCAATTTCTGCCACACCATCATGTCACGGGTTGTTATAGTATCAGTATGCTTTGAGCCAGCGTCTGGCACCGCATTGGACTAGTGAACAGGTGAGACATAGGGCACTAGTACTATGCATGGATCACTCACTGATGTAGTACCTGCATATATACATCTACTCGACGAAAATCATCGTCTGAGGGCTGACATTGGGTGTGCTGACTCGGAAGTACTGGATTCAAGCATGTTATGCTTGTGTTATGCTCAGTTTGATCAAAATCAAAGCTTAACTACCTTTGTCTTCTTTATGCCACTTGCCTCCGATCGCGAGCCTCTTGCAACAATTGAGGCCGCACACTCACCGAATGCTGAGTACTCGAGTACTCACAACGCGACGCTGAAAGTTCAAGACCCCAAACCTTAGCACTTCGGAGTCGTGGCCATTTATTCCCCGAAAAAACTGGGTTGTTGCTGGCTCGGACGACTTCCAACTGTGTGTCTTCAATTACAATACGCATGAGAAGGTCACCGCGTTCGAGGCTCACCCTGATTATATACGATGTCTCACCGTGCACCCAACTGCAAGCATCGTACTCACTGGAAGTGATGACATGACCATCAAAGCTTGGGATTGGGACAAGCAGTGGAAATGTATTCAGGTGCGTTACTATGTTTTGGGCTACTCTCAGCCTCAACTCGCGCCAGGTCTATGAAGGACATACGCACTACATCATGAACATCACTTTTAACCCCAAAGACTCAAATACTTTCGCATCTGCTTATCTTGATCGGTCCCTTGCCTCCCCTACAGCTAACTTTACTATGGACGCACATGACAAGGGCGTTAACCATGTTGACTTTTACCCTGGCTCGGATAAGCCATACCTCATCACGACAGGTGACGACCGGACTATCAAGATTTGGGACTACCTCAGCAAAAGTTGCGTGCAAACGATGGCAGGACACACGAACAACCCAAGCCTCGCTGTGTTCCACCCCAACCTACCCATCATCATCAGTGGCAGTGAAGATAGCACAGTAAAGATATGGAACAGCAATACCTACCGTCTGGACAACACCCTCAGCTATGCACTGGAGCGCGCATGGTGCGTCTCGCTGCGTCGAGATACGAATGAGGTGGCTGTCGGTTTTGATGAGGGTATTGTCGTGATCAAGGTCTGTTTGCATCGTTTACACGTTCTGCATATCTGATGCCTTTCAAGCTTGGTCGGGATGGACCCACATACAGCATGGACCCATCGGGCAAATTGATATACACGAAGAATCAAGTTGTGCTATCTGGCAACCTTGCCACAGCTGCAGATGGCAATCGCATCCCCTTGTCGATCAAGGAGATCGGTACCACAGAGATCTTTGCGACGGCGCTGCTGCACTCGCCGAATGGACGCTTTGTGACTGTTGTCGGTGATGGAGAATACATCATCTACACGGCGCTCGCATGGCGGAACAAGGTGTTTGGTTCGGGTACGGGCTTCGCATGGGCTGGTGACTCGAACACGTATGCAGTATTGGAGAGCAAGGTGAAGCTCCGTGTGTTCAAAAACTTCAAGGAACGTGGTGATGCAGGGATGAAAAGTGCAGGAAGCTGGGCATTTATGGAGGTCCGGTGCTTGGCGCGCGCCACGAGGGTTTTGTGATCTTTGGGATTGGGAGAGCGGGGAAATTGTGAGGCGGCTTGATGTGGATGCAAAGAATGTGAGTTTGTGACACAGGTTGGACGTTCATGATGCTAACACTTTGATAGATCTTTTGGTTGACGACAGGGACACTCGTGGCGGTTGTATCGGACGACTCTTACTATATCCTTAAATTTGATTGAGATGCCTACAATTCTAAACTAGAGGAGGGCGTGGAAATCACGGATGAGGGTGTTGAGGAAGCATTTGATGTCGTTGTTGAGATCTCGGACAGACAAGCAATGTTAGCAAAAGTTCCATGTTCAACTGACTGTATTTTAATCAGCGTTAAGACGGCGAAATGGATAGGCGACTGCTTTATCTACACCACGGCCGGAAACCGCCTCAACTACTTCGTGGGCAATGAATCGTACACGATCAGCCCATCTGATACGTGCGTGCTAGATTCACTTGGTCATCACATCTGAACTGACATTGCTGCAGCTCGATGTTTATACTGGGATACATACCTGCACATAATCAGGTGTACCTTGCGGACAAGGACATGAATATCTTCGGGTATTCGTTGTCTTTGAGCGTTGTTGAATACCAAACGGCCGTCCTCCGTGGTGATATGGACTCAGCAGCGGAAATTTTGCCGACTTTGCCGAAGGAGCAGCTAAACAAAGTTGCTCGGTTCCTGGAGGGTCGAGGTATGCATGATTTTAATTACGTATGAGGGTCCAGGATTCAGCCAATCCTTCCGTAGACCTCAAGGAGCTTGCTCTGCAAGTCACCACAGACCCTGATCACCAGTTCGACCTCTCGCTGCAGCTCGATGACCTAGATACGGCTGTCAAGATCGCGCGCTCTGTCTTGGAGCCAGAGGCGGAGACGAAATGGAAAGCAATTGGTGATCGTGCCCTTATGGTATGGCGGTTTGACCTCGCTCGGGAAGCGTTTGAAAAGGCGGGTGATTTGAATGCGCTGATGCTTCTTCTTCTCTCGACGGGTGATCGAGAGGGGCTGCAGAAGCTTGCAGCAACAGCCGAAAAGAAGGGTGCAAACAATTTGGCGTTTGCGACGCTGTTCCAGCTAGGCGATGCTAAACCGTGTGTGGATCTACTTGTGAAGACGAATCGTGCACCAGAGGCTGCGCTCTTTGCACGAACATATGCACCAAGGTGTGTCATCCGTCCGTGGATGTAATTTTTGATGCTAATTTCGGCGCAGCGAAGTACCCAAGGTGGTCGACGTATGGCGAGACGAGCTGCGGACTAAAAATAAGGGCAAGATCGCATGGAGCATCGCACACCCATCTGAGCATGCAGAGCTATTTGAGGAAGGGTGGGAAGAGGCTCTTGTACGCAAGGCTGGTGGGCCTGTAGATGTGAACGGAGATTACGGTAAGTTATGTCTGGCGCTTGTTTCAATGACTGATTGGAATTTAGACATTTCCCTGAATTCCCTTCGTGCAAACTCTTGCAACCATCTCACGTTTGGTTACCGATCCTCGTTTGCTGAAGCCACGCATCGGAATCGTGTGTGGATCTGGTCTCAGCACCCTTGTTTCGAGCTTAAAGGATGTGGTGCAAGTTCCCTACTCACAACTTCAGGTTTTCGGAGAGAACACAGGTATGTGTTGTGATAAGGACGATCAGGTATCACTGACCTTAGCAAGATTGTCTACTAAGTTGTTGGCTAAACAGTTCCATCTGTACGAGGGCCACAAGCTGACAGTCGTGACGTATGGTATCACAATCATGAAGAGATTAGGCGTCAAAGTTATCATCAGTGAGCGAACTTTTGACTTGCAGGACACAAGGTCTGATCTAATACAGTGGTAGTCATATGGATCGATCCACTTCCCAGGGTTTGCAGCGGCAGCGCATAGGTCTTGAAGGTTATGCGCAGGGCACGTGCATACGATATTGACGGGTTGCATGCCGTTCCATGGCCAGGTATATGTACTAGTGGAAACTACTGTAAAATGGGGCGGAAGACTTGATTCAAAAGTGAAATATAAAGCATGATCATGAGCGTGTGTTAACGGATGGCCGCTGGCTGGAGAGGTCAGAGTCTGAGGTGGGTCATGTTCATTTCGCGTGTTGAACTGGAGTGATTACGCACTCAGTTAAACCAAAATATATTGTCCCTCATCTTCGTCAGGATTTCGGACCTCATCATCACAATTGAAGTCCGTGGTAAATGCATCCCAAAGGCCCGCCTCCAACTGTATGCGTGCATATTCTCTATAGGAGACTACACGCTCAGCGAAATCTCGACAAACGTGACTATCGTCGAATGTCACTTCCCAAACCATGCCAGGACTATGGGATGGGATAGTCCAGCGCAAGCGCATTGTGTCCTGTAAAACATAAGGCCTATTGATAATTGATGCAAGGTATTACGTAGCACACATCATTATGATCAATTTCGATGACCCAGTCCGGAGTAATTTTGCATTGAACCGTGAAGTCTGTATCACTTGCACTGAGAATAGTAACAAAATCTTGCATGAAATTGGTCAAGACGTAGATATATATTGTAGAGAGTACTAAATGACTTACATTCACTGCCATCGGCAGGGTGTGAGATTAATGCAAATACATTTTCAGCACTCTGTGTCTCCATGTTCCGAATGTCGTTGACTCGGCACGATGTAATGCCTGTCCAAAAGCAAGCACAGATTTTCCTGTCATAAGATGAGTACTTGGATATATTGTTTTCCAGCTGACA
>JRHT02000244.1:29432-52426 GCA_011800875.2 Suillus brevipes Sb2 | reverse complement strand
CCACCCAACAAAATGTGGCGTGAGAATCAGCATGAGAATGAATTGTCTTATTTAGACATAATTTGCAATAGCAAAATCCTCTCCAATTCGCAAAAAAAACAGTCGACAAAATACCCAGCTACCTATAGGTAGCGGGAATTTGTAGGTCTTGCCTTCTGGTAGGACATCCTTCATCCTCACGCACCAAGAGTCCTTGAACATCACGACCCTGTTATTGGCTATGTCAAGCGCAGTGCGTGCGAGTCCAGCGGCCAACGGGCGGAAACCCTTTTGCAGTAGGTTGGGGATGATCAACATCAGGCAGTCAGAGTCCTCAACATCAGGATCCTGAGGGACTGCAACTTTGAACATGCGCGTGGTTGTAGCAAGGCTTAATGCCGTCCTTGCAAGGGCAGCATCTTCAGCACTAGCAGGCGTTACGGAAGTATCGACACCCGTAGCGCAGGCGATGCTCGTCCTAAACAATAGAAGAAATTGGCCAAGTGTGACTCCTGGTTGTAATCGAAGGCGTCTGTGACGATAGCTCCCTCCCTATCCCATCTGATGATGCGAACACGATTACGGATGATGAGGATGGAGAAGGCGTGGGTGCGATATTGAGCAGAGAGCTGAGCGGAAGCATAGCTTGTTATTTGACCTAATGTATCAAAACCTTTGTCGGTCTGAGATACAAAAGATTTATCGACTTCGGGATATTTGATGAATGCGTCGTGAGCATCCTTCCATGGCGACTTCAACTTTGGAAATGTCACAGCCGTGAGATGTTGCATCAGCGTAAACACATACATCCGGCTTGACGTTAAATGTGAATACCGAGCAGTTCGTCAAGTCTGCATTACCAGACGAGTTCACGAATGATAATTGGGGGGCGAATGGTCACATGGCTTGAATCTGGAGGACTGTTAACGATCTCAAAAGATATGCGCACGCGTCACTCACAAATGGTGTATAAGTTCCTTCCTCTTTTCTAATGGAGAGCAAGTCGAATACTCCAGCATTGGAGGTGAATATAAACGAGCCGGGAAGTGAGGATAGTGGCGGAAAGGATCCGGGTAAGAGTGCAGGGGAAGGTGACATCGCACAGCAAAGGCTACTCCTTGCTGGGTCTCAAAAATAAATTTGATGATAGTGCTGGTTGCACGCTCTTGACACCACCAGGATCATAAAGGATTAGGCTGTTGCCTACATGGGTAGAGTCGCGAGTGTAGGTTGACCCACTGTGGAGTATGCGAGCATGTAAGACTGCCCGCTGAACTTTAATGAGCCGAATGAGCTCTTCTGGAATCACGCCTTTTGGTCTGAGCAACGTCGGGCGACATTCGGATGGATCGCTAGGAGTCGCATTGATTGGGAGAGACACGAATCTGTCAAATAGCAACTTCACCTCCCTAAACACGGGAGGACAAGAAGGTCGGTTCAGCCAGCATTTGAGCTTTGCAGCTTTGATGTATGAGTGGAGGAGAGTCGACTCTTGCTGACCTATGGAGGCAGTGTAAGAATTCTATCATTGACAGTGAGGTTGCAATGGTACCAAAAATGTGATTGCTGGGCAAGCGCTGCAGCTAGCCGATCAGGCGCTCATACGGGAAACACCACCATGACCGCACGGGACCGAAGAGCTGTAGGTAGTCCCAGACATGCAACGCCATGTGGCCATTGGTGCGATGTGGGATGCATGAGGAAGCAATACCTGCAAGTCCCTCATCTAAGCAATAATGTATCCACGGTATGCTTCTGCTCGAGCTGTTGTCATGGATTGTAGACATACAATGTGGACGGCAGAAACGAGGGCCATTGTATGATCAAGGATAGCACGACGACTGGCTGCGATTTCGGGGTTGCGGTGTGTGGATCCCTCACCCCACAAACTAACCAGCGCGATGGGTAAGTATACCGTAGTTAACGTGCGCCATTCGTCAGCCTTCATGGTCCCAGCTTTAGTTTCTCCAAAGTTATAGGGGACTGATCTCAACAAGGACGGCTTATCAGTGTCCCGAATGACATCAGCGATACGTCGCATGACTTCTGGGGTGGCAATGCGCAATTTGATAGCCTAGGAATGAAAGGCTGTGTTCGACGCTACAAAGCGCAACTTGAGA
Organism: Suillus brevipes Sb2; assembly: GCA_011800875.2. NCBI lineage: Eukaryota > Fungi > Basidiomycota > Agaricomycetes > Boletales > Suillaceae > Suillus > Suillus brevipes. The sequence goes on along the minus strand of JRHT02000244.1, from coordinate 50,327 downwards.
GGGTAAAAGAACACCAATAAAAAAATATCTGCCCAGCCAATAAGCGACTTGACCCAGTGTGCTTTGTACACCTTTTTGCCAGGGTGTGCGACGTCTGGCCTGATGCCCAAGCCTTCTGACACGAACTGAAGATATACGACCTTCTTCGACGTCAGTTTCCTCTCTAGCTCGGAAACGTGGCGCTCAATGAGCTCGGTGTCATTTCCTTCGAGGTCAGGAACTGCTTCTGTAAGGAGGCTCTGAATTGACTTGACAGTCCTAACGTCTTTCTCGGTAAATGTTTCAGGTTTGTTGAGATCAACGTCGAAGGACGGATCATCAAAAGCAGAGATGGTGTCAGACTTGCGATGTGCGGAATCAGCTGTAAGACCTAAGAATTCACGAAAATGAGTGTGCGCAAGGCCTTCCAGTAGATAATGCATGGTGTCGACGACAATTTGATGAGAGGGATCCCAGTGAGGTAACCTCCAGAGTGTAGACCACCGCACCCCGTGTGATACGAATAACTTGTTACGCTCGGCCGAAGTTCCGGTGTTCTTCCAGAGCTCGGCATACTGGCGCACTTCGCTCTTGTCTCGAAGTCCCCAATCCTCAGATTCAATATCTGTTCTACCGGAAGTCGACTTGTGCCAGCAATGGCAGGCAGTGCAATAAAAATGGCTTGTTGGACCTGCTAGCTGGGCGGCCTTTCTCGCCGCTGGGAGGTCGCACACCAGGCATGCTATGGCGCTACGTGTGATTTGACCACGAGCATGGAGAGCTGTGCCGGAATAACGTATCCTGTGCTCCCAACTTTATGTCCTCTACTACGGGGTCGAGGAAGTGATTCAGCTCATCTCCCGAAGGTTTCGAAGGCCCAGGAATGATGCCAGCCAAGTACATGTTCTCGGGTTTGTATCGGATATCGAGGGGGAGGTTCAAACATGCACATGAGATGATGCCGGTGGACGTTGACGCATTTCGCTGAAGATTGCCCTCAATGTTGAAAAAATCAACATTGAGTGTGAAGGCGTATCGGCCTTCATCGCCTCTGTCGATAAATAGAGACTGCCCGTCGGGGCCCTTGAAAGTGCGAAAGAAGTTCGCATCCCAAACATCTTTGATAATATGTGGTGGCGGGCTCCCAACCGACGCTAGTAAATCATCGCAGGGTCTATCCATCAACGCTTCCAGGTCGGGACGAGACAACAGTCCAGCAAGGTAGTCGTGGAAGTGGTGATAAATGAAAGTCTTTATGGGCACTGATTGCCCATCAGCAGAACGCTGCAGTAACAGTTCATTGCAAGGACTATTCTCTGGTATCGGTTTGTTGGAGCAATTTGTGGGATATTGCGCGTGACTTGAGTTGAGATCGGCCTTCGGTTTATATGTACAATTACACGTTGGACAGACCGCGTAAGTAGTGGTCTGGCCATCAAGTTTGAAGCGTGAAAGCGCAGCCTCCATAGACTGCGGGATTTGACCGAGTGTGTTTTGACGACGAGACAAAGAATGAGATACCTGGGCAACCTCGTCACAGAAGTCGATTGGAAAATTGTAGTGATGTACTTGATGCATCTTTAGTCCGGAAGAGCACAAGGAAAAATGAACTGAACTCACAGGAGTCAAACTCAATCGGCTCAAATGACATCGGAAGCTCATCTTCTATGTTGAGAAGGAGTGTATGCATTTCATCGCATGACGCCTCTAGCCGACTTCTGCGAGAAACGATAGAGGATACCTTCTGCTTGACTTTTTTGAGGGCTGTCGTTATCATAACCAATTCGTCTCGGATAGAGCGCATTACCTCACGAGAAGTTGCAGAGGCAATCCGAGCGTGAGTCCTGTCCATCTGCAACTCCATAATATTCAAGGCTACTTGGGCCTTTGACTGTCGCCGATGTGTCTGGGAAACTAAATTAGCGAACACAAGGTAAAGCGAGGTATGATGCTCACTGCGTATCATCTGGAGTGAGTCGAGCCACCACATCAGCCAAAGCATTACTGGCCTTTGCCCTATCTTGTTGAACTTCTGAACGCGAAACCCATAATTTGCTATGGCTGTCTGGATCAGCGTCATTGTTGGATAACGTAATGGCAAATAATTCAGCGGCGATATCATCGATTGCCATTGGTGTATCGGACACATATTGGGGGGCATGAAGTGAACCGGGAGGCTGGAGCTGGCAAGCGAGACAAAGCATGGAGGCTTCACGTTCGGAGGAGACGGCACTGCTGGCGGATAGGGTGCATGGAGAATATTGGAGGACTACCTCACCACCAGTATGACGTATCCTCAGATGGAGGAAGCTTTTCGATCGTACCTGGGTGTTCAACATTCCGAAGATGAATGGAAGGAAGCTCAACATGCGTTATTCTCTGGCAACGGTGATGATGATGTCGCCTTGGAAAACCTTCGTGTTGTCAAGGCGAAGCACATGCCTCAGACCCCTGTGTACATAAAGTTTGTTCAACTACGGACAGGCGATTGTCTCGGGCACGCGTTCGACCTTCACGTAAACCAACCAAAGTAAGTACAATATACCTTTATCTATATCTATATCTACTGAATAGCATCTGCAGCTAAAAAATCCCTATCTCGATCTGTATGCAGGGGAAGATGATGACGAGGAGGAGGTCGAGGAGGGCTTTAACGATGAGGGGAAGGAAGATGCAGGGGAAGATGATGACGACGAGGAGGTTGAAGAGGACTTTAACGATGAGGGGAAGGAAGATGACGACCACACGCGGAAGGTTATGTGCTTGCCAGGATCGTCATCGGCCGCTAGGTTCACCGCCGTCATCAATCACCTCGCGAGTAGATTTGAGGATACACCACGCAACTTGTCGCTAGGTTGCCAGGTTTCTCCCTCTTCAATACCTGGCTTGGTTGCTTCGGCTTCGTCTCAATCGCAGGACGGGAGGATGTATCTTCTTCATGTTCACCGTAAGCCTTCCCATTAAAATTATTATTTATCACTTTATTTATCATTTTTCAATTATTAATCACAGGAAATATTGCAGACTACGTTGCCGAACACCTTCAGAAGAAGGAATTTCGTTTCACAGTGTTGGCTTGGATAGCTGGCCAGCTTTACGTGCTGGCGGACAGCCCTAATGCCATCTCCGACTCTCTTCCATTTTCACTTTACCTCGCCGTGAAACAATATGTCCGTATATTGGATGAAGAATGTGAAGCGGTCGAGTGGTCCCGCAGAAAAATTCATAACCCAGCCTGGGTAAGGATCAAGCATGAAAAATATAAGGGCGATATAGCCCAAGTCTTTGATTCTGACTTACCGAACGATTTCGTTGCAGTATTAGTTCCTCCACGGGATTTCCCCTATTCCATGCCTTGCGGATCTCGGTCATTGCTGGACCGATCCCGCCTTCCGAACGGGGACGCCGTATCCAACATCAGTATCGTTGAGGAAGTAATAGAATGCAAGTACAAGGGAGAAAGGTATTACATGGGTCTCTTGCTTAAAAATGTCCATTGTGATTGTTTAGAAACCGTCGTCTGCCCTCATGCTGACGACATTTAACTCCACCTACAATCTGGGTGGAACCGAACCTGCCTCAAAACAACCGTGCATGTGTTTGCCATGCAGTTCCTGCATGTGGGCGATCAGGCTAGAATTGTCAAGGGAGACCTTCGCTCAGAAATCGGACAAGTTGTCTCGACCGACCATCCGGCTGGCTCTGTCACCTTGGCATTGAAATTCAGTGGTTTCCGAAAGGAAGTAGACATCCAATTAGAAGACATAGAACACATTTTCCAAGTTGGCGACTCAGTTTGGGTGGTGGCAGGTCCATACTTAGGTGTTGAAGGGTACATCATTCAAATGGTGGATGATATAGTCTGTCTTTGTCAGGATGTTTCAAAGGAAGAGGTGATCCCCAACCTCCAGATATTGCAATTTACACAAGACAGGGGTTACAACATTAAGGCTGGAGATGTTGTGAAGGTTGCCCGTGGACCAGACAGAGTACTCCACAAAAGGAGTCGTGCAAAGCGTTGACTTTCCAAACGCTCGCTTGACCCTTCTCGCTGAGACTGACCACTCACTAGTCAGTACTGATTCTTCTCAGACTTGTGCATTTCTGACTCTCGACAGGTTGGCGTTCCCATCGGATTCGTTATCAAAGTAAGTGACGCCAGCCTGGATTCTTTCAAGAAAGACATAGGGCAAGAAGTTGATATTATTGGAGGTGACCATAAGGGTTACCGAGCCACACTGTACAGCTTAAGCTCTATGGATTGTACTGTTGCTCTGCACGGGCAGCAGCACACCAAGATTCAACTCAAGAACATTGCTACCAGGTAATTGACACGGATACGTATATGTGAACTGATCTAATGGGTATTTAGGCATGGAATGAGGTTGAATGGTGCCATGCTCGAAGGACCCGACATGTTATCGTTCTGCGAGATGCGGAGAAGATCGTACTTGGCCCCGCAACCCCGAAGTGTTACCCCCCCTCCTGAGAAGGTTGCCTCGAGTTCATCAGCTTCCATCGCAAATCCGACAGTTTCACAATTCACGTGGACTACCTGGAGCGCTAGCTCCGAGGATCTTGACACGGCCGGTAACCCTGCGTCCACCCTTAATAATACTGCTCAACTCGACCCCTGGGCTGTCGATATGCTTGAGGCTGAAACGGAAATACCGAAAGAAAGTGAGTCTTTTAATAGAATCCTCATAACATTTCCACTTATTTGGTTCTAGGCCCGCTAGCATGGTTGATGAACAAGGAATTTTGTTCCAAATTCACTACTCATCACGCGATGTTGAAAGTCTCGCCCTCCTTCATGGGAGGCAGGCTGCACAATCGATTTGTGTCAACGGCTTGTCCCGATCCCTTCTTTGGTCTGAACGGACCGGCCCCTGAGGGTTGTGTTGCTGTATTCTGCTCATTGAATACTGCAGGTGCTGCGATTCAACACTATCATATATCTGCTATGGATCTTAGCCCAGCCCCCCCGCGAAAAAGAAATCAACAATGTATTGTTCTAGACGGAAGCCATCGCGGTTCTATATTCAATGTAGCTAAGTGTTCCCTCAAGAAGAACACAGTGGATATCGCCATTACTCCGTCAGCATTTCTGAATTTGCACTTTGATCAGATTTGTCTTGTAGAACAGTCGCGCATGACTGTGTAATGACTGTGTAATATGCTCCCGCTGCCTAAGATAAGTCCTATCATTGGTTCGGGCCATGGGCCATACTTATTTGGCCAGAGGTTTTTTGCCAGGTTCCATATTTTCTTTCTATTTTGGTTATCACATTGGGTCAGGATGTGTTCCATTGATTCCGGTTCCCCCCAACTCCCGGTTCTCTCTTCGGTCATGGTGCAGGCATCTCAAGCAGTGGAGGAGGACCTCCTCAAGCCACTGGCTCCTCCGATGACCACTCTCGAGATTTCGGAAGTGGACTCGCCGAACAAAGGCAACCCCAACCTCGACGTTACCAACAACCCCTACCCCCACACCCGCCGAACACAGGAACGAACAACCACCACACCCCACCACAAGAACCCAACGACAACACCAGAACAACAGCACCACCAAACACCCCAATAAGCCAACCAAGCCATCACCCAACGCACCAAGTACTCAACAACGGAAACGAACATAAAAAGACTAGAGCAAATATTAAGTTAGCCACCTTAAACATGAAAGGACGCACGTCAACTAACCTTGCGCAAAAACCGATATCTAAGTGGACGTCAGTAAATAAAACAATAAGAGACCAAAGGATAGGCGTCCTATGCTTACAGGAAACACATCTAACCCCAGAACACCAAACACAAAGAGACACCTTATTCTCTTGAAGATTGAAGGTACTAAGCACGAGCGGCCCTGTTCGTCCAGGGAATTCAGCCGGAATCGCGTTCGTCCTGAACAAAGAAATAACGAACACTGCAGACGCTACCATGAGAACCTTGATACCAGGGCGGGTACCATAGATTTTATGATGGGGGATTTTAACATCACTGAAGAACCAATAGATCGCACCCCAACAAGATGACAATGAAACAGCTGTAGAAGCACTAAGAGACTTAAGGTCAGCGCTAAACCTACACAACTTATGGAGAATCGAAAACCCACATCAATGCATGTTCACATTCAACAGCAACAGAAACACGCTGTCGCGCCTGGACATAATTTACACTTCAGAATGACACTCAGAAAGCATGTTGAACTGGGACTCACAAATAAGCTCCATCCCAACAGATCATCACATTGTGTCGGTAAGATTTGCGCCACCAGGACTCCCCCATATCGGAAAAGGAAAGTGGTCATGGCCAATTGGAATAATGACAGACGAGACCTTAATCAAACGCATAGTAAAATTAGGAATTGAACACCAAGAGAAAATAGAAGGAATAAACGAACGAAATGATACATCCAACCCCCAACAAGCATGGAGTGAATTCAAACACAAAATAACCTGCACCGCTAAGGAAGTAATGAAAACACACTTAGGAAAGATCAACCAAAGAATACGAACACTAACAAAAGACTTATGGAAAACAACAAACTTAAACACAATCGACACTTCAGAAGACACTAGAATTAACCGGAGCATAATAGAACAAGAAATAAGTCACCTACAGAAAAAGCGAAACAAAAAGGAGCAACTAAAAGCCCAAGCACAATGGGCGTCACAAGGAGAGAAAATCAACAAATATTGGTCTAAAATAAATAGTCAAAAGCACCCAGGGACATAATACACCGCTTACACGTACCAGGTATAAATCACTATGCAACGAAGTCGGAGGAAATGGCGGAAGTAGAGAGGAAATACCATGAAAACATACAATCAGCTGACAATACTCAACACAACAACATAGAACAACAAACCGCAAGGAGAATCGCACTAGCGGAAATACCAGAAAATCAGAAAATTGCAGTGCAAACAACCCAACTAAATGAAGTCTTACAAGAGGAACATGTACTAAACGCGCTAATGTCTTCGAAATCCGGTAGCGCCACAGGGATAGATGGAATACCATACGAATTGTGGAAGCACCTACACGACAAATATAAGGAAGCAAATAAAAACAAAAAACCAGGATTTAACTTAATAAAAACACTCACAAATGTAATGAACGATATCCAACTACACGGAATCAACAAGGACTCCGAATTCACCCTCGGCTGGATGTGCCCGTTATATAAAAAGAAAAACCGCACCAAGATTGAGAATTATCGCCTCATAACTCTTCTGAATATAGACTACAAAATACTCACTAAAGCGCTCGCGATCCAACTGTCCAATGACATCCACAAACTCATTCACCCAGACCAATGCGGTTTCATCAAAGGACATTCGATCTTTGATCTGATATGCCTAGCGCAATCGATGACCGCGTATGCCGATCTAAAAGAAGAGAATGGTGCTATCATAGCATTAGATCAGGAAAAAGCCTATGATAGGATACAACATACATACCTTCTAGAGACCCTTGAAGCCTTCAACCTCCCGAATATGTTTATAAATACTGTAAGAACATTATACCAATCAGCGTACACAAAAGTCGCAATAAACAGATTTATGAGCTCACCGTTCCGAGTGACACGCGGGGTCAGACCAGGAGATCCATTATCGTGTTTACTATTTGACCTGGCAATTGAACCGTTAGCCTGCACTTTATGCAACTCACCCAAAATAAGACGTTATAAGATCCCTGGACTAAAAGAAAGAATAAAGGTCAATATGTACGCAGACGATACTACAATTTACTTATCAAATGAAGATAGATATTCTGACCTAGAGAACATACTACAAACATGGTGCACAGCTTCAGGAGCAAAGTTCAATTTAGAAAAAACCAAAATCTTACCCATTGGAACAAAAACACACTGCACGGACGTAATTCAAAATTGCAGGCTGAACATCCATGATAATCCCTGGCAAGACCAGATCAGAGTGGCTAGAGACGGAAATCCAATCAGATCGCTTGGTGCCTGGATAGGCAACAAGACTGACCAAGTGGCATCCTGGGAAACAACACTAACGAAAATAGAAAAGAACCTCCAACGATGGGGCATGGGAAACCCCTCACTTGACGGGAAAAGACTAATAATACAGATGATAGTCGGAGGCATGGCTCAGTTTTTGATGAAAGCACAGGGGATGCCGAGAAGCATCGAAAACGCTATAACAAAAATCATTAGAAACTTCATTTGGGACGGAAGAACAACACCACCTATAAGTACCGGAAGACTAGAACGACCTGTAGCCGAAGGGGGCATAGGACTGCTAAACATCAAAATCAGAAACGAAGCCATAGAAATAATTTGGCTGCAATCCTACATGAACATCACGCACCATCGACCAGCATGGGCTTTTGTAACTGACACAATAATTAACATAATGAAACCAGAAGGCATCAACGACCACACAGACCTCAGAACTTTCCTAACATCCTGGGACCCCCCTACCAAGGGCAAACGAGCGAATACACTACCAAATATCATCACAAATCTATTAAAAACGGCCAAAAAACACAACGCAAGCTTCGCACCTTTGAAGATCTCCAGCGACCTCAAAGAACAGCTACCCGCATGGCTGCACCTAGGTGCCCCACCACAAACATACAACAAGAGCAGAAACAAATGCCTAAGAGAAACGCACCAAGTGAAATCAGTAAAACACTTAAAAGAAACAGCAGGAAGACTGACAAACCCCGCACTACATCAGCCGCAAGCCGAGTGCATATGCAACAACTGCATCGCAGACAAACTAAAAGGATGTCAGAACCCACACCAATGCGCAAAAACAGCGAAAAACATGATAGATAACCTCCTCCCAAAGTACAAACAACACCTAGAAAAGATCATTTAACACTAACACACCGACGCTTAGAGAAAACGCGTGTGCACGCACACAGCCACAAGGCGAACTCATCTTCAATCCATCAATCACAGTCAGCAACAATATAACAGATTGTTTCCATATATTTGTCGACCCATCACGACCAATCCAAATATTAGCGTATAGACTGCGCGCCCCAATCAACGATAGAAGAATAAACGACGAAACACTCACAATATTTACTGATGGTTCATGCACGAACAACAGCAAACAAAACGCGAAATGCGGTGGAGGAATCTGGATAGCAGAGAATCACCCAATGAACAGGAACATCAGTATGCCGGGGACACACCACTCAAACCAAATAGGCGAGCTTGTCGCTGTACTAGTAGCCCTACAAACCGCAAACCCGCTAACTGTTAAGACTATGCTCAATGGGTGGTCCAGAGGGGCTTGGCTTCAGCTCATGCGCTGCGCCCTTTACCCGAGTACGTGCCCCTAATTTGCAAAGGGCGGATGATGTCGGACAAAGGTGTACAAGTCGTCCGGACGAGAGATAACGAAGTCCGGAACTATATAGGGGTTACCTGAAGGCGGGACGGAGGAGTTTAGCCTTAGGGATATAATCCCGAGGCTCGGAGGTGGAGGACGAGACTAGGCTGGAGGTCTGAAGGACACAAGGAAAGGACAAGTCTAAGATGATATTCGAACTGAAGAAATACTACGGGTTACAGAGGGTTTATATACTGTAGTACTTCCAACGGGTATCCGGCTGAAGCACAGCTCCTGGAAGCTAATGCTATGTACTAGAGAGACTAACTCGAAAGAATAAACTGCGGACGATCGAGAATGGAGCCGGATATCAAATAGAACAAAGGGAAAGAGTTAAATGAATAGACTAACGGAATGGATCAGAATGGAGTTGGATATTAACTGTTAGGAAGATCCAGGCACATAGGGGTAGAATAGAAGCACATACTAATGGGGACTCGAGGAAATGAAGTCTAGGCCGGGCCCGGGTTATCCGGCCTGGACAAATAAGGTTTCACGGATGGATCAACATAGCAAACACTCAATTATTCAAAGCAATAACTTACCAATTACTCAGACGCCCTACACAAACCACCTTCCAATGGGTGAAAGGCCACAACCAAGTGATGGGAAATGAGAAAGCGGATCAACTTGCCCAAGAAGGTGCATCGAGAATGACAACCAACGCCATCAACACTTATATACCCAGGAATTTCGACCTTCAAAGTGTGAAACTGTCCAAAATAACCCAAAGATTAGCCTACACTGCGCTCATGAATAAGAAACAAATTGAGTATAAGAGACCGACATTATGCATGCTAGACATGACAAGATACGCCCTAGAGACCGTAACAACGACACAAGAAACTGACGACACCATATGGCGCAACTGCAGGAATAAAGACTTATCCAAAAAAGTTCAGTCCTTCATTTACAAAACGCTAAATAACGCCTTCCATATAGGAGACTTCTGGAAGCAAGTACCCACACCGCTTCATCTACTAGTGAAAACTTAAGCCTCTCGGCACGGCTCGTCCTAACCTAAATAGGTTTCCGTGATCTGGTATGCCCCATGCTTTTTCGAGACGACCCTTTGCTTTCCTGTCCCGTTTTCACGACCAGTATATTTGGGCGCAGGGTCTCACTTTAGACGGATTTGTGTCTCATTCAAATCTGTCTTGTTTTGCAATAGTTTTCTTTAATCTTTGGGAGCCGGGCCTAAGACTGTTCTATTGCGGTGTTTTACTGTTGAATATATGTTCTTGTTGGGTCAAAAGGGATTGGTATTCAGGATATGTAGACTCGGGTGGGTAACTATACTGTGTAGGTAGGTAGGTTGTATACAAGCTTAAGACTGAGGGGGGGTGTATGGATCAATATATCAGGTCAGTGTCTGTTGTGTATGTAGCTTCAATGCAAGAGGTAGTTATGTGCTATATAAACTGTTTCGGCTGGGTCTTCCACCCCCGCTGCCGCCTCTTGTTCTTCCAGTTTGGCGCAACATGTTGCCATTGTTCCTGTTCCCTACTTTTGGGCCATTCCATAATGGTACCTGTGGGAATGGGCAGAGTCCCCTTGGGTGAGCAAGTGAGTGGCAAATTTGGCATGCGGATAAGGCTGTTGCTGTTCCACAGCCGTCAAGGCTCGTTGGGTAATGGAGGGTGCTCAGGAAGCTGCGTAGGTCTGTCCAGGTCTTGGCGTCGTTGGTGGGGCTGGTAGCGAGTATATTGAAGCGCGGGACTGATAGTCCTCCTGTTATTTTGGAGTCTAGGAGCTCTGCGCGTGCGGACTTAATAAAATTGTGGGCAGCCATGTAAATGGGCACGTTGTTGGGAAGAGCGCAGTTGGAGAGGAATCCTTCGATGCGGGGGGAGTTCTCCTCATTGGACCAGGTGTCCTTGACGGTCTGGAGGATGGTCTCGGCATCTAGGGTGGTGAAGCCGGATAAGCAGAAGAGTAATTCTGGGGGGTGGTTACAGCTGAAGGGAAGAGCCTCGAAAGTTAGGTCTGCGGCAGACCAGATGCGTTGGTTCAGAATCAGGTTCTTGGTCTCCTCTGATACTTTGTGAACCAAGAAACCGATTGGTAAGTGTTTCGCTTCTTTTCCTCCCTGGGGTTGCGGAGGGGAAACGCGTACGGGGGGGGCGTCTTGGTTGACGAACTCTGCGATGACTGAGATGCTCACGTGGATTCTTTCTGCGATGATGGCTGCGCATTCTGCTACATCTTTTCCTGTGTGGTCGAACACCCGTACTAGGAATTTTGGGTGTTCGACCTGAAACCAAGCGAGGAGGACTTGGTTATTGAGATGGTCGAAGATTTGAGCTGAGTGGGACATGTGGACCGCTGGGAAGCCTCCGTTTGGGGTTGGGGTGAACTGGGGTAGTGTTGCGTGATGGGTCTGGCCGCTTTGGCTGAGTACAGACCTGTTTGCGTCAGCTAGAGCTAAGTGAGCTAATATAGCTTGCTCTTCCGCAGTGGGTGTGTGTCTGGTGGTAGGGCTCGGAGGTGCACTCATGAGCTGATCTTCAGCGGAGTTTCCTGGTGCATGGATGGAGTTGGCGAGCTCGTTGTTCTGTTTCTTGTCGTCATTGCTGCTGGACGTGGTCACTTTAAAATCCTGGTATGTGATGAGGTCGGTGTTTAGAGGGTGTACACGGTTTCCTTGTGTGATTGGGGTTGGTGTATCTGGGGGGGATTGTGGGCTTGGGGGGGAGGGTGGGGAGGGTGGATCAGGTTGATAAGGTATTAAGTCCAGAGCGCGCTCTAAGTCATCATCATCATCTTGTAGCACATTGGGCGGGAAATATTTTGGTCCGGAGCGTGGGGGTTGAGAGTTAGGACGTGGAGTGGAGGGGTATGGGCGGGAGGCTTGGGATATAGCCTTGAGCAATGTGGGCTCCTTATCCTTCATTTCTGCTGGGACAAGGAGAGAGGAATTAGGAGGTGAGGTTTTTATACCATTTACTTAGCTGCGGTTTGTAGGGGCGGTAGGGTTGATTGGTTCGGTGTGGTGGGTGTATCGTGGCCGAGGTCATTTCGGTTTCGATTCAGGCGGTGTCCTACTAGGACTTGTTTGTCTGTGAATTCTCAAGGGAGTGGTTAGCGATATCGGGAGTCAGTATGCGGTAAGGTGAGTTGTTGGTTTTTTACGTGGAGAGATGATTGATGCGATCCTGTCTGTTGTTTGACGTGTAGTGGTTTTACGGTAGTTCAACGTTTATCGCTAGTGGTTGGAGTTGTTCATGTCAACAGTACCTCTTGATTGAATGAGCAGAAGCTCGTTCAAGATGCTGCTATGCAGGTCGACTTGTGATATGAAAGGCATGATTAAGACCGCCACCAGTACTATCACAAATGAGACGGAGGTGCGCTTAGTCAAGGTAGTGTTGTGGATGAGTGATGAAACTCACCTGAAAAGCGGACTGGCATCGCCCATATCCTCGAATTCGCATCCTCTATTGTTGGTAACTTCTGCTTTGCCTGGATCGAATCCAACACACTCCAGAGAAGGTCTTCTGCGATGCGCATCGGGCATTCATGAAAAATTCATTGGGCATTCAGCATAGGGGTATGGTATTACACAGGCATGCGTGAGGGTATCATATCTCTCCCAAACACACTGGCACAAAGTGAATCAGAGAAAACACAAAGAGCGGGGATAAAAGGGGCATCACGCCTCCTCAAGATCCTGATATCGGAATCAGCATATTTGATATGGGTACTGAGATGTGAGAAGGCCATCCGCGATCAAATACACATGGAAGAACATACCATACAACGATGGACAAACATCATCAATCAACGCTTACAATTAGATAGAGCAACTGCTTACAGAACCAAACGATCACACAAAACAACGTCAATAGTACACCACAAATGGACTGATGTAATCGATACAAATACACATAAACACGACACAAATAACACATGGGTGACAAACCTAGAGGTTTTAGTGGGTATTAAACTACCCAGGCCCTCACAGACCGAGGACACCAGGTAGTATACAGAGTCCCACACTACTCCAGAATGGAGTGTGCATAAAGTAGCATTTTTCCTCGGACGACACTTTATTGTGTCGATATAAGCGTTTATTTAGAACTAGACAGTGTCAGTTGCTAAATAATAAACTCGCCCGAAAAGGAAGTTGTTCTTCAAAACACCAAGTCCACCACCCCCCAGACTCTATCTATTGGAAGTACGTGTCACGTGAGGAAGATGCAAGATGGTATGATCGAACGGGCACAGACAATAGCTTCGAAGGTGTTTGCAAAATGAAAAGGGAACTTGAGCAGCTTTGAATGCTAGAGATAGATACAAAGTTTTACTAGTCCTTGATGCCCCCCATTTGAATAATATCCAACCCTGGCCGTTCAATGAGGTAGAAAAGGGTGTCATCAATGCCAGAACAATGATGCGGGACCATCGCAACGACAGACTGAATAGCGGAAACTTCAATGAGCTTTAACGAGGCATCACCACGATAGTGACATGCAACGACAGTTTGAAATGAGCGATGCAAGAGTTCGGCGTGTGGGGGGCTAAATTGTGAAACGAGTGCGAAGGTCTTCATTTTGTCATGGATTGTCATGTTGAAGTAGAACAATACTTCAGTGATGCTCATCTCTCCATCAATTGATAGCTAAAATGAATGAGAACACACTAATGAGCATATAAAATAAATATTTACCTTGACGTTGCGTGCTATACGAGGTTGCCGTGACATGGCATTCTCTTTCCAAGCAGAACGAGCCACTTGACCATTGGGAAGACGAAGGCAAGCCCATTGTGTTACATATGGAGCTGCAGTAACATTGATCCCGCAGGATGACAAGTAACGGAGAATTGCGCCTGCTTCGCACAGGTGCCCAGGGTGGGGAGTCCGTTCTCTTCGACGTAGCAAGACATAGCCATTGCCAAGGTCTTGTGACCCCTTCGGCAGGCTGTTCTGTTCTGGCTCGATCGATGGCACGATGGCCTTAATCGCATTGATCTGGCATCATCGGGCAGCTCGATGGGAAAGATTAGTGTAGACAGAACTGTTATGGAGATGAATCTCCTGAGCGAGATTGCCGATGGTACGTTCCATGGTCCACTGAGACGAGCAAATTGGAGGCCCCTTTGCGATTGTTTCTGATGGAATATGCGTGGTCAAGTGTATCCATGGACGGACAAAGTGGAGGCGGTCGATACGGCGCTGATAATAAATGGTTTCAAAGTCATGCAGAAATGTCAGAAGGTGTTCGTGTGCCTTTACGAGATCGGTGCAAGTGATGTGGTATTGTTGCATAAGGCACATTCCACTGACGAGGTGGCAAAGATTCGTCCAATATGGATCTGGAAGAACACCAAAGAGAACAGCTGGTCCCATTCCGTAAAGGTACAGCAGCCATTCCCAACCTTTGAACCTGCTGTTTATTTTCTCTGCAGGATTACGAGGTGGGCGGTCGAACGAACCAGGTAGAAACGGAGTCGCATCAGCAATGGTTGAACCGTGCTTTTTCCACGTCTCCTTCATCAACACAGCTCAAGGCCACGTAGATTTGTCGTCGCCAGGGTCAGCTCTAAATGTCCCGCGCCAAAGTGGAATGAGAGTGTCGCCAGCATTAATTGCGGCAATATGCATGATGTCGGAGCCGAAACAATGAGGTACAAGCAGGATACATTGATCGTTGAAGCCACAGAAAATACTGGGCTTTGTAATACCTGTCTCAAGTCGTACAGCCTCGTATTGTGCCATCGTTTGGCAGTGAATCAGTTGTTCCATGTTGTCCTGGTAATTGTACGATCCAGCTGCAGGAAGATGATCCATTGGTACATCAGGATGGTCACAGCGAAGTTGATGGTGAAGATCGGGTTGAAGGAGGGCTGGATAATACGTAGGAGCACCGGGTTTATGTCTCCCAGGAAGTCCACAATACAGCTGGCATCCCATTTTGCCATGGTGGCCAACGAGGCCCGTAAGAAAGCCATACCAGGACCATCCACTGTTGCGATAAAAAGAAATGGATTAGATCGAAATAGGATGGCCCTCACACTGTCCCAGATGAGTAGGCCTTCAGTCTGGATCGCTCGAAGATGATGCAGGCCAGGAAACATAAAGAGTCCAAGTTCTTGGGCTTTTTCAGACCTGGAATGATGCCACCTGGCAGGACGTACTTCTTCTTGTACCTCTCCTCCGGTGCATGATCAAATATGACCCAGATATATATCCAACAATCACTCTGTTTTGACTCGTAGAGTTGCGCACCATCGATCAAAAGCATCAACACAGAATCACCGTCCTTGATCGTTCCAGACTGGCAAGCATCTAAGTACTCCTTTCCGTGGACAATATCTTCGTATATCCTTGGAACACCACCTGTCATCTTCAGCTCCTCAAAAATCTTCTTTGTTTGGTCTTCGCGCCAGTGCATCTTGCATGCCTGGTCAGGATGGTGCCAGAGCGCTTGGAGCTGGGGGCCGACTGGAAAAGTGTCAAATCGCTGACGTGCAACCTTTTTGCGATCAGTGCTCTTTTTCATGTCCCAGCGGTCCTCACCGCATCTTGGTCAAGGTGGGCGAAGGGACCTGTGAAAGCAAGACAGGTATTGATACACATATCGCGCACAATTGGGACGACTCTGCTGAGCTCTGCGACGGCTCATTGAATGTGATAATGGGTGTAAATATCATCCTCAGGATGCCGTTCGATTGTTGCATCACGGATAGCATTGTAAGCTTTGATCGTAGTGTCAGCGAAATAGTACTTTAATGATTGTATATGATCAGGGTTGGTAGTATCGGGAAGTTCCCGAGGAGGGTGTCGAAGTCTATGGATTGCATCGTCAGGCAAACAAGAGTGTGGGTCGTCGAGGGACGCCTTTCGTAGAGCTGTGATGAAGGTCGTGGCGTCTTGAGCGTCATCGAGTCTTGCCATATGGTGGAGCTCCTCGAGGTCCTCGTCTGTCCACCCCATTGTTTGAGGACGGACTTCATCCTCTGGGTTGTTCGCATCTCCACCCGTGTTTCCAATTCCCTCCTGCTCTTTGTCGTGTTCATTGTCACGCTCATCGTCATGCTCAGGCTCTTCATCACGATCACGCTCTTCCCTGACTTCTTCCTGGTGCTCCTCCTGTCGCTCGTATCTAAGCGCATCATGGTCCTTATGATTGACCTGAAAATCTAAGTGGGATTGTAATCAGTGTCTCGGTCACGATCAGATAGGTAAGATTGTGTTACCTTGCCATAAGTCATCTATGTCCAAGTCGTTACCAGCTGCATCACCGAGTGCATCGTCTTGATGATTGATTGCATCAGCTTTGACACGAGGCATTGGTGGCTCCAGCGGGGGTATGCTTGACAATGAGATGTTGAAATCTGTTTGAGTGTGCATTTTTGATCAGTCTCAATCATAACAAGTAAGTGTGTAAGTAGCTTACCTTGCTTGAAGTCTGCGTCCAAGTCTGTGTGTGGTTTCTTGATGCATATGGTTGGCTGATCCTCGTCCTCGTCCGTTTGAAGCAATCACTTGCTTGACGAGGGTACAGGAACAATGGAAGCTGCAGGTTGCGGCTGTGGGACAACAGAAGGCTCAGAAAAAGGACGTGGAAGGGAGTGTTGTGGGGTAATTCTGCTAGGGCAATGAGCATAGTATGTCGTCCATTTGACTGTCTTGGGTTTGCCGAAGTTCTTGCGGAGGCAGACTTCACAGTCACATACATATATGACGGTATCATCATGTAGTCCGAGTCGATGTATGCCAGCTTCAAGGGCCATATGTTGTTAGGTGGGGACTTGTGAATTTTCGGGTACCATGTGTAAATAGGGTGCAATAAGATAAGATATTTGCAAAGTTGCAAACACAACATTGCATAAGCTGTGCAGTTGCAAAGCGATCACTGCAAACTACAATTAAGTTCACGCATATTTGCGTTTGCAAAGAATATTTGCATTTTGCCATCTCGAATTTATTAGATTTCTATCTACCTCAATTTGTACTTAGACGTCTATTGCTACCTATCAACCTCATTCTTGTCAATTTTCACTGGGTTTCACTACTCAACTATAAAGTTATACAGAGCCTTTCAGGGGTGGACTGTATAACTATCGGATTACTAAGAGTTGTATCACGCTATTTGCCATACAACTTTCATATTTAACTCAGGACCACATCCAACACATTATAATTTACTAACTGTTGTACCCAACTATTGCTGTACAACCTTTTTAACAGAACTCAAGATAAATCTTACAAATATTACTCTAACGACATGAACTTAAGGAGAATACAACAAAGTTGAAACAGACTTTCATAGGTTGAAACATGACCTACTAGGGTGAAATATACCTATTGATTATTCCAGAACACAGACAACTTCCTACTTGAATTCTACCCAGTGCTGTTGATTCAGACTGTCATATTCCGTTCCTGAAACCTTATTCGTCCGGACCGGACGATCCGGACCTGGCCTAGACTTCTTTACCTCGAGTCCCCATTAGTATGTGCTTCTATTCTACCCCTATGTGCCCGGACCTTCTTAACAGTTAATATCCGACTCCATTCTGATCCATTCCGTTAGTCTATTCATTTAACTCATTCCCTTTGTTCTATTTGATATCCGACTCCACTCTCGATCGTCCGCAGTTTATTCTTTCGACTTAGTCTCTCTAGTACATAGCATTAGCTTCCGGGGGCTGCGCTTCGGCCGGATACCCGTTGGAAGTACTATAGTATATAAACCCGCTGTAACTCGTAGTATTTCTTTAGTTCGAATATCATCTTAGACTTGTCCTTTCCTTGTGTCCTTCGGACCTCCGGCCTAGTCTCGTCCTCCACCTCCGAGCCTCGGGATTATATCCCTAAGGCTAAACTCCTCCGTCCCGCCTTCGGGTAACTTCTATATAGTTCCGGACATCGTTACCTCTCGTCCAGACGACTCTTACACCTTCGTCCGACGTTACCCGCCCCCTGTAAATTAGGGGCACGTACTCGGGTAAAGGGCGCAGCGCACGAGCTGAAGCCAAGCCCCTCCGGACTACCCGTTGAGCATAGTCTTAACACAGACAAGAAGAGGACACCAAACTAAATTCTCCCAAGAACTCACCGCATTATCTACCACGAAATAGAAAAGTCATAGACTGTGTACTTAAGGACTGGCAAGAAGTCTTCCGCGTATAATAGTGTTGTCATTATACACAAATTTATATAAGACCCTTAAGTAACACAGAGTTGGGGGAATTTGGTGAATAATACTGATATTGATCGTCTGATGCTAGTGGTACTTGAAAATCTATGTGTGGCTGCGTGAATGTCTGTCGTGCGTGATTTGCAATGAACTGTTGTCTTCTAGTGAGAACCATGAGGCATATTGAGGGAGGTACATCATGAAACTAATACATATGGGTTCAGACGAGGATTGGGACATGTCAATCCTCGAGACTTGACATCACGCACTCTTATCACATGCTTGATTTTTTTTGCCTTGCCTTGACTCATTTAGCATATAATTTTTGTGAAGCATTTTTCATTGGAACAACTATCTAATTATGTTCTCAGGTAGCAAAAACACCCTCCCTCTGGTATGTAACTAACGATTTTATATAGGTTTGAGGTCAGTATCGAGAAGCTCAGAAACGACAGTCATGAAGCTTGCTTGTGGCTGTGATTGAAGGTTTTCTTTTCTGCTTATGCAATTGGTAGGTGGGTTTTCGGTATTCGGTGAACACACACCTCTTGAATGGAAATGGCACTAAAGTCAGTACTAATGTGTGTACCAGTATTAGCAATGAATTTGAGTGAGTGAGCCCACCATGGGGGGCAAATCATATGCACTAAACACTGGCACCAAAGTGTGGGTATGTCATAGTGAGCAACTGCAGCAACCAATGGCACAGGCAGTTCAATCCTCCTCATCGGAGCTTGCTTCGCCCACATCGCTCTCGTCAGGCTGCTCAAATGAGCGGAGGGTAACTGGTTTCCTCTGGAACTGCGGATTTATTGTGATCAATGGATCTCCTCATTCTCCAGGAGGAAGGGTCTTCCATGATCTGCCGGGCATTGGTTTAGTCGTCCACATCCGATCAGACTGAGTAAATGGGACCCATGCCAGAGTCTCGAATTCCTTTCAGAGCGTGTGCCTGGTCCTATGCAGGGACTTCAACTTGATCTTTTCTGCAAGGGCAACGTAAAGGCAAAAGTAAGTGCATTTCTTAAAATTCTGGTGCTGGGCGGCCAGAGCAGCTTCATCTGCAGTTTTGGGAAAAATTGGTCAAAGTGTATACACCATTGATCCAATGTACAGACACAGTATTGCACTTGGTTGAAAGATGGTCTGCAGCAACGTCGGACATGCCAGCTCAACACGCATTCGGTTGGAATAGAGAGATATGATCCATCTCGCCTGGATCTTTGGTTGGGAGCTTCCTCGATAATGTCTACAAAGAATTGCTTGTAAATCTTTGCTGCACGTTGGTTGACTGCAAGGTCACTTTCCTCCTTGTCCTTGTCGTCTTCTTCGTGAAAATCTTGCACATCACCCCCATTCAAGACATACATGTCCACATCTCTGCCTGCCAAGCAAACTGGGGCTTTGAAGCAAATGCCACTGATCTCAGTAGTAAGGCGCAAGCTCTGCCAATCTGGCTCTCTGATATCATTGACATTGTGAGTCTTGCGCTTGCAATTGTATGTTTGTGCTGGATTAGGGCGGGATTTGGTGGATGGGGCTATGATCCAAGAGAATGAGGATTTGATCATGGCCATGGAGTCTGCCTGATAAATGCGAGCCATGGACTTCGAGTTAAATGAGCGCTGGAGAGGCAACTAAAGAAATGCTCGGTTCCTGCTGAGATTGAGAATAATATCATGAATGAAGTACATTCCACTATTGTATAGAACGGGCATAGTTGGAGCGTTGTCATCGTCATTGTCATCGGAATATTCAAGCACTTGTTGGCAGGTAGTCTCAATCAACTTCTCCCATCCAAAGCCCTTGGCAGGGCGGGTAAGGCAGGTGTCCAGCATGTAAATGCATACAGCACCAAGTGCCAGTGTAGCATCCATAGAACGCGCTTTGGCATCCACTTTGGATAAATTCACGAGGACAAGGTAAATGCCAGTGAGCTGATAATACACAAAATACCTGGGAGGAAAGACAATATTAGCTTGGAAATAGAGTTGAACGATGGTCTTACCACCACCATGCCCTTCAGTCAATTGCAATGACGGAGTGCTGAGCGAGGTCCTCAGAGATAGTAGGCAGGCAATCCAAGGCCTTGTCCAGCAGAGCCTGAATCTCAAGATGTGTGCAGCCATTGCAGCCAGCAACCGATCCATCACCAGTGTATTCAAAAAATATGTTGCTCATGATATATAATCTGATATAATCTTTTCCTCCATCTTCCTATCCAACAGCTCCTTGGGTCGAGGTCATCAGAACACTCCAGGGTTCAAAGAATTGGTGATGTTTTGTTCTGTGCAGTATGCCTGCATATATAAGATGTTATCTGCACCTCCAACATTGGCCGTACTTGCTTGAAAGCCAGCAAATTCTTTGATCTGCAAGTGACGATCAAAATG
>JRHT02000244.1:12958-29407 GCA_011800875.2 Suillus brevipes Sb2 | reverse complement strand
CCTTTCCCAAAGGGACATTCTGAATTTTGTGCATAGAGACCTTGATCTCATCACCCTGGTTGAATATGTTCAGGATCCCCAAGTAATGCTACCAAATTCATCAAACGTCTCACCTCAGCATCATAAGTCTTGCTTTTAATATGGTTATCTTTTTGAAGTGTCTCCTTGAAAGGAGAGACAGGCCAAACTGACAATGCCGTTGTGTAAGGCAGCAAATGTGATATAGCAATAATTGAATCAATACCACGAGTGATTATGGTCTCCAACTACAATTTAGGAATTACAATCTCATTCTAGGAATCTAAATCTTAACATCAAGAAGGCCCAAGACATGGCAGACTTACTGGCTAACTAACCTATTTGCTACAGCTTTGCCCATTGAGTGAATAAAATGGTGTTTTACTTGCCTTCTATTGATTATCTCGCTTATATAATAATAATGCTTACACAGCTAAGAGCATAGAAGAGGATGGTGACTGACAATAGTATCACAACTGATGATGAAGATACTAAAGATGAGGAAGGGATAAATATAGATGAAGGAGAGGATGGGATGGAGGTGAATGAGATGGTGTCATATTCCGTTCCTGAAACCTTATTCATCCGGACCGGACGATCCGGACCTGGCCTAGACTTCATTATCTCGAGTCCCCATTAGTATGTGCTTCTATTCTACCCCTATGTGCCCGGACCTTCTTAACAGTTAATATCCGACTCCATTCTGATCCTTTCCGTTAGTCTATTCATTTAACTCATTCCCTTTGTTCTATTTGATATCCGGCTCCACTCTTGATCGTCCGCAGTTTATTCTTTCGACTTAGTCTCTCTAGTACATAGCATTAGCTTCCGGGGGCTGCGCTTCGGCCGGATACCCGTTGGAAGTACTACAGTATATAAACCCGCAAATTGGTCATTGCCCGTAGTGTTTCTTTAGTTCGAATATCATCTTAGACTTGTCCTTTCCTTGTGTCCTTCGGACCTCCGGCCTAGTCTCGTCCTCCACCTCCGAGCCTCGGGATTATATCCCTAAGGCTAAACTCCTCCGTCCCGCCTTCGGGTAACTTCTATATAGTTCCGGACATCGTTACCTCTTGTCCGGACGACTCTTACACCTTCATCCGACGTTACCCGCCCTTTGTAAATTAGGGGCACGTACTCGGGTAAAGGGCGCAGCGCACGAGCTGAAGCCAAGCCCCTCCGGACTACCCGTTGAGCATAGTCTTAACAGATGGTTGGAAATCAGATTGCCAAAGTATTTAATGCAGTAAGAAATACCTGTTTTTGCTTGTGATTTGTGTATTCTGGCTATGTTTGCAGATACATTACACTGCAGTCATCCACTCAGCATGCAACATATGTACAGTGAGACCTTTGAGGATTTTCCCAGAATCCTGGTCAAGTGATTAAAGATGGTTTATTGGTAAGGTTTGAAGTTGGCTTTCTTGCTCTTCCGCAAACTAAATATAAATCCTAGCCTTAAACATGTCAGCAAATGCTTTCATCATTTTAACAATTCATTTTCAGTCTCCTGACATATGTCACAAATGACAGAAGGAAGAGCCAGATGTCATCTGTACTTTACACCTGCATCTCCTATATTATAATATTCTTACAACTATTTCTGAGCAGCTAGTGATGATCAACCTAGGCTATTTCAATAAACACAGGCCTAAAGTTAAGGTTGCATCTGAAATTGACTTCATAGAATAATAAAGGACCACCCATTTGGACCATCTTTAGCAAGCCCAAGGATGTTCAGCTAAGAAAGTAATGTTTTTTTTCTTTGTATGAGCTCGTAACTCACTCTCTAACCTCACTTTAAAATAACTCCCTTCACTGACATAACAGAAAATCTTACATCTAGTCTCAGGCTGTTGAGTAGTACTTTCTTGCACCAGCCCAAGTGGTCCAAATATTGGCCTGTATATTTTTGCACACTTTCCAATTTTCTACAAAAAGTACCACAAAGCTTGCAATACCAGTGTATGGTTAACATCTGATCAAGGCCCTTGGTTGGAGAAGGCTATTGTTTTTAAACCACAAGTCTACATACATATCATTGGCTTAGATGTAGGCCCTTGTGCCAGCTTTCCTATGGGTTTTTTGACTATTGAAAAACTCTTCTTCCTGAGATAGAGGCCATATTGGTATCAGTGCTAGTCTTTTTAAATTGAAAATTGGGCTAATTATTGACCTGAAGATATTTTAATCTTTATGTCAGTCAATAGTTTTCTTTCAAGAACTTCACAA
Source organism: Suillus brevipes Sb2 (assembly GCA_011800875.2). Classification (NCBI taxonomy): domain Eukaryota; kingdom Fungi; phylum Basidiomycota; class Agaricomycetes; order Boletales; family Suillaceae; genus Suillus; species Suillus brevipes. Next base: position 27,157 of record JRHT02000244.1, on the reverse strand, counting down.
TCAAGATATTTCAAGCTAAAAAGTCAGTACTGTATTTCTTTTCTAAACCCAAGGAAGTACTGGAGGAAAAACTTCACTTTGTTTAAAAAAAATCATAAACAACAAAATTTGCAATGCCTTAGACTTTAGTCACATCAAAGCTAAGGAAGCTAAAGACTTGCAGTAGAAAAAGGAAAAGAGAATTATAATTTATTTTTCAATATATATATTATGCACTTATAATCTATGGTTTGTGGCATGAAGCTCCTTAGCTTGTGCAAACAAAAATGTGCAAGAGCCTTAGTAAAGGTATTAGCCATCAGTTGAACAATAGAATAGCTTAAATGTTCCATTTTTTATGAGATTGAATGAAGTAATAATAAGACTGGAACTTGGTGTTGAATTCTAATATGATTGCTATCTGATTGTCATAGTAGATAGAGATAGGCTAAAAATGAATGTCATATAGTTCAGTGATGAGTAGCTGATGGTAAACTAGTTCCCTTATTACACTAGTAAAGGTGATGTATTCAGCCTCTACTATGGATAGAGCTATTATTAGTGGTTGCTTTCAAGTACTCTATGCGATAGATTTTCTGTTTAATAGGCCAATATAGTCTGATATAGAATGGTGATGAGACTATGAGGCCCAATCTGTGTCAATAAACACTTCTCATTCTTCAATGTTGGTTGCCAAGGTCAGTTCAGTATCTACACTGCCTTTTAGGTAGCACAAAGTGCATTTGTGTACCTCTTAGTAGGGTCTGCCCAAATAACACATGAATTATAATAACATTGCAACTGGGAAGGCAAGGTCAGGGGCATATGCTGGTGGTGGCATACATCAGGGACCTGATTATCCTTTACTACATTATCAACAATGTTTTTAAGATTTTTCAAGTTTTCTTCCTAGTCTGTTTTGAGTTTGGCAATTTCATAATGACCTAATCAGCTTGACATCGAGGAGGCTCAGAAAAGTGCTAGCAAATTGAAACTCCGAGCCTCATAAATAATGCCACTTTCACTTCTACTTCATCATCCCCTCCTCACTGCTCAGGCCTAAAAAGGTGCACTGACCATTGGTGGCTCACATTACAGACTTGACTATGGTCTTGCAGACCAGCAGTTGCTCATGCTTGGATCCTTATCATACATGTCTCTGCTGTTCTGATCCCTTTATGCTGTTCAGGCCTGAAAAGGTGCACTGACTATGTGTGGCTCGCTGTCTGCAGACCTGACCATGGTCTTGTGAGTCCCGCAGTGGCATGCTGGGGTGTCATATTCCGTTCCTGAACCTGACTCGTCCAGGCCGGCTGATCTGTTCCGGTGTAGACTTCATTTCCTTGAGTCCCCATTAGTATGTGCTTCTTTCTACCCCTATGTGCCCGGACCTTCATGACAGTTAATTTCCGACTCCATTCTGATCCTTCCGTTAGTCTATTCATTTCCTATTCATTTAACTCATTCCCTTTGTTCTATTTCATATCCGGCTCCACTCTTGATCGTCCGCAGCTTTATTCTTTCGAGTTAGATTCTCCAGTACATAGCATTAACTTCTGAGAGCTGCACTTCGGCCGGACATCTGACGGAAGTGCCACAGTATATAAACCCTTTGTAACCCGTAGTATTTCCTTAGTTCGAATATCATCTTAGACTTGTCCATTCCTCTTGTCCTTCGGACTTTCGACCTAGTCTCTTCGTCCTCCTCCGAGCCTCGGGATTATATCCCTAAGGTTAACACCTCCATCCCACCTTCGGGTGACCCCTACATAGTTCCGGACTTTGGACATCTCTCGTCCGGACGACTTGTACACCTCCGTCCGTCGATATCTGCCCTTTGTAAATTAGGGGCACGTACTCGGGTAAAGGGCACAGCGCACGAGCTGAAGCCAAGCCCCTCCAGACCATCCGTTGAGCATAGTCTTAACAGGGGCCAGAGGATACATCCGTCCGAATTGTGTTTGGCTGAAGCATTGTAGAGACTCGCGTCTCGCTGAGCGTGCATTACCAAACTTCTCTCACTTCCTAAACAACATCCAGCTCTTATCCTTAGGACAAGTCTTGTGCCTCCGCGCACCTTCATTTTATTTTTCACAGACTCAGTGCGCGCGCGTCTCGCTCTATGACCCACTTCCTGTCCATCCCATGTCCGCTGGCGTTCATTGGTGCGTTCTCATGATATTTCCTTTTATCTAACATAACTCCGAGCTCATACTCACGCAGTCGCGCTGCGCGCGGTACCGAAAACCCTTATTACATGTATGCTCACTTATATTTAGCTTACTCGGCTCGCAACTTCGGACCTGCGCGTCTAGCGACGCTTGTAGTTTTACATATATTCTGGACTTCATGTAGATGTTGGGGATCGCTTTTCCCTCCCAGCTACTGCCTCTGTGTAGTAGACAGCTTTAGACTTAGAATCTATTTTCCTCGCACTATCGTGCGCCGCGCCGCATTCACTTGATCATTTCTAGTTCTACTAGTGTGATCTACCTCTTAAACAAAGCTATCTAAGTCGCACTTCACGCGACTTCTCTATCCCATATCTTAGCGCGCGCTTCTGCATCGCGCGCGCCGCGTCCTCCGCTCTCGCTCTCGCGCGTATTTCGCGCATGACCGCTTCCCGCGCTCCGCTCTATATCGCGCTTCGCGCGTTTGTCATTCTACTCCCTACTAGTTCTTGTGGTTCCCTCGTTCAGAGAGGATTTCCCTTAGCTCAGTAGCTGTCCTTGGGTCGAGACTATCACTCGCATTCAGGACTTACTGTTCCATCATCCCCCTGTGTTTTCCCCACGGTTCAGATTCCTCTTCTTCAGCGCGACTTCTCTATCTCATACCTTAGAGCGCGCTCCCGCATCGCACGCACCGCATCTTCCGCTCTCGCTCTCGCGCGTACTTTGCGCGCGTCCGCTTCCCGCGCTCCGCTCTACATCGCGCTTCGCGCGTTTGTCATTCTACACCCTACTAGTTCTTGTGGTTCCCTCGTTCAGAGAGGATTTCCCTTAGCTCAGTAGCTGTCCTTGGGTCGAGACTTTCACTCGCATTCAGGACTTACTGTTCCATTATCCCCCTGTGTTTTCCCCACGGTTCAGATTCCTCTTCTTCAGCGTGTTTTGTTGTCATCTTTGATTCTCAGTTGAGAGTGCTCTCACCTGCACACTGACATCACATAGACACCTTCAAATGATTATTGCCTGCATTATTGAGCACTGCCTCCATGCTCCATACATATATCTTTGCATCCAAGACACTACTGACGATATATTTTCCATCAGGGAAAATGTCAACAAGATTCATCAGGAGGTCCCAGATGTGAAGGGAGCTAGTCAAGGGAAGTGCTAACAAGATGACATTCATTAGTGGAAAGAAAGAGGGAGATGATGGCACTGTTATGACCCCAGAAGACAACAAGTTCCTTCCCATCAATCAAGCGCCATTTGCAGATAGTGTTATCCAATGACGTGGAGAATATGTGTGCATCGTCCTTGGACCAACACAACAACACCACTTGGGCATCATGGCCCTCAATCTCCATGAGCATCTCACCACCCTTTGACCATGCACGGATCACCTTGTCCGCTCTGCTGCTTATGAATGGGTCCCCTTGTGTAGAGTACCTGACAGCATGAACCACACATGGCCATTTTTTATCGGGGGTGCTATTTGTCCGCCAGTATCTGGGTTCAATGCTATACTACTGGGACAGAAGTTACCAGGAAGTATTGCTACAACTATGTCCAACTTGTGCAGTATACTTCGAATTTTTTAGGATTCTAGAGGAATGTTTTCACCTCCTAGATCCAGAAAATAGATGGAGACAAAGCAATCAAAATTCATGACCACACCTCAACTGGGGACAGTTGCAATTTCTTGTCCGGGGTGGATGTGGTGCATGGTATGAACTTCATACCATACCGTATACGAATAAAAGGTGATAAGGAAGGTATAACAAACTATACTGTATCCTGTTACCAAGTCACTCTACCATTTCTCCTTGATTTATTTTCTTATGATCTCATTTCATTATCTCACTCTGATTTATTTTCTATTTGTATTTATTTTCACGTATTTGCATCTCTTTCTATTTTTCTCAGGCTTATCTCAGCCACCTGATTTTCCCACAGTGTTGTGTGCATGTTTATAAGCATGTCATGTGACCGGGAAATGATTTATAAGGATTCTCTGCTTGACTCATCATGTTTAGTCATGATTCGTCATGCTTTGTAAGACTTTAGTAAACAGGATGACTCAACACACCAAATGGGGAGGTTTGTAAGCACATTCTTACCAATCCATGTGATGACTCATGCCATTTACTCATCAGTATTCGTAATACTACCTGTATATTAGTAAAATAAGCTGACTCAACACCTGGTTTCTTACCAATCCAGTGCTGAATCATGCTTAGTAATCTGGCCTCCCGAAAGGTATAAAAGGAGCCCATTTTACACCTGAGTAATCAGACTTCCCACTTGAAATCTTCCTCTCCAAAACAGTTTTGTGAGATTACGTAAGACAAGTGCAGGCCAATTTACGAGCCTTGAAGTAAGTAATCCTTGTTTGACTGTATACTCCCAACATTTGGCCTATACAGGCAAGGTATTTTTAGCCTATTTCTTGTGCGACTGTATACAGTTTATACAGGCAAGAAATTTAGTTTTATCCTTGAGCATTGTGTGCTACCAACATTTGGCCTACACAAGGAAGGATATCCATATTAAATTGTATAGCATCAATCAAGGGTGCTTATACACATTTATTCATTCTTACGTCTTTTACGATCTAAGCTTTACGTGTACATTCGCAAACTCTTCCTTTCACTTCAAGGGAGACTCGACAAAGTTGAAACAGACTTTCATAGGTTGAAACATGACCTACTAGGGTGAAACATACCTAACCGATATTTTTAACGTTTTCATTGAAACGTACGCACTTCATTTTATTATTGTTCATTATCTTTCAGGTTATTTTGCGAGTTGAAAGAAAAGGTAATTCCTCCCAAAGAACCAACACATTATCTACCACGAAAACTAGAAAAGTCGTAGACCGTGTACTTAAGGACTGGCAAGAAGTCTTATTTGTATAGTTGTGTTGTCTCTATACACGCGTTCTATATAAGACCCTTAAGTAACAAGACAACAGTTTTGCTTCTGTCTCTTGTTAACCCACCCATACTATGGTGCGCACGAGGCAAACTAGCAAGAAGACCACAGGAGGGTGTTAAGACTATGCTCAATGGATGATCCGGAGGGGCTTGGCTTCAGCTTGTGCACTGTGCCCTTTACCCGAGTATGTGCCCCTAATTTACAAAGGGCGGATATCGTCGGACAAAGGTGTATGAGTGGGCCGGACGAGAGATATACAGTCCAGAACTATATAGGGGTCACCCAAAGGTGGGACGGAGGGTTTAGCCTTAGAGATATAATCCCGAGGCTTGGAGAAGGAGGACAAGACTAGGCTGAAGCTCCAGAGGACACAAGGAATGAACAAGTCTAAGATGATATTCAAACTAAGGAAATACTCAATGTGGGCATTTCACTATGTTCCTCCACAAAAAATTCAAAAAATATTGCATGAGAAGATAGAAATTTCCCCTTCTTTTACACGTCAAAACATTGAACAAACATAATACATGTATTACGTGTGTTGTTGAGGAGGAATATACTGCAAACATTATTGGTTTATGCTTACAAAACATAGAAAATGTTTCACAAATTTCCTCTTGCCAAATATACAAAGGAACCTTTGAGAGTTTCTTTGCTTTTCCTCAAAAAACATTGATAAAATAAAATATATTATCTATTATGTTTTTTGTAAATGTTCGTGGATCAAACATGTAGTGAACTGGATGAAGTAATTGAGACTTTTGATACATAGAATATTCAAAAAACACAGGTAAGAAAATTCGCATCATCACAAGCTGCTATTTGAAAGACAATAGATGGAAAATTCATCATTTTCCCTCAGGGAAGATGACCAATTTTTGCATTATGTCCCATGCACAGAAGCCCTCCGAAGTTTTTTGGGGGCTGTAGGATTTTTGGCGGACGACATCCACCAAGTATGGGTACCGATGGGCACATGGGCAGAAGTAATGGGTGACACTGTCCCCTTCCGATGGGACTTCACCCAGCAACACACCTTTGAGGAGGTCAAGCAATATGTCACTAGCTGTGCAAAACATTCTTGCATACCTCTGGAGTATGGGGCGGCCGCCCCACCAATATGGCTAATGTCTAATGCCAGTGGCAAAGGTATTGCCTATGTGATTGCTTAGGGACAGACAGCCAGAGTGGCCGCATGTTATAGCGCCAAGCTAAACCCAGCCCAGCAAAACTACCCCGTGCACGAGCAGGAAATGCTCACCAGGGTGGAGGGCATGCTATGGCATTGTGATATCCTGCAGGGTGCGACCTTCACCTGGTTGACCAATCATAAGGGACTGATTCACTTACTGAATCAGCAGGACCTGTCCAGACAACAGGCCAGGTGGCTGGAAAAGTTGGGCAAGTTTGACTTCACCATAAAGTACCTGCCAGGGATTGAGAATATACTCCCTGATGCACTGTCCCGCATGTATTCATATGATGCACCTGGTACAGTACAATGACGATGCGGCAGTAAAGACTCCCCTGCCAGCTCTGATCTCCATGCCGGTGTTGGTAGGGGCTGAGGCTATGGCTCTGGCCCCATCAAGATGGAGCTCGCGTCTGGCCCAGAAGACGGGCTACTCACCTCCTGAATGTGTCTCGACCACATGTCCTTGCTGCCCAAATGATCACAATGAAGTCATCCAGCAATCCAAGGACCACGATGAAGTCATCCAGCAATCCAAGGACCATGATGAAGTCATACCTGTGACCCAGGTCAAGGGTCGGTCTGACCGAGCTTCTGAAGGATGCGCAAATATCAGCAATGGCTCCAAGGATCACGACGAAGCCATACCTGCAACCCAGGTGCACCCTCAGACCACCCACCATTCTACGGATCGCAATGAAGTCACCCCTGCAGGGGGTGGATCCACCCAGCAGACCACTCCTCGACCTCATCAGAGGCGAGAGGTTCTACCTGCTGAAACTGGCCGTCCAGAGACAGTGGCTGAGTTTACCAAACGGATGGCGCCTCATTTCATCCTCAGAGGCTGTCATATCCCGTACTCTGGACCCTATTTCCCATCCCTATTGTCACCATCCTTTCCATTGTGCCTGCTATACTTCAGTAGGATTAGCCCTGCTACCTCCGTCCATCATCCAACTTGATATCCAGCCTTCCAGAGACTGCAGCCAGCCTGTACCCCTGACCTCTGAATCTTCGGATCTTCGGATCTCTATACTTCCGGAACCTGTCCGGATATATCTGGACTACTTTCCCACGCTTCAGATCCAGACTTCCGGACCTATATCGGATCCCATCCGATGTCTAGATCCATTTCTGACATGATACGATAAGCTTTTCCTGTTCATATAAGATTAACACAGCCTATTCCATTATTTAGTATTCCTCACTTCTGGCTTCTCAGTAATCCTCAATACCCGACTATATTCTTGATCCATTTCCTTCCAAGTATTATTCCTATGTTTCCAGTCCTCGGTTATTCTCGTATTCCGTTCCATTACTGATCCACCCTGCCTTTTCATATCCGTCTCCATTTTATTATGATCCGTGACACTTCACCATAATATTCTGCATGCCTTGTACATAGCCTCGGATGGCTGATTACTTACATTTCCTGTGCTATCTTCAGTATATAAACCCATGTAACATACGATACAACCTCAGTTTGAATATTAATGTTATTCTCCATTAACGCTATTCTCCATCATGTAGTCTTAAGGGATTGATTCCCTTATGCTCTGACTCTACCTTTCAGTAGTCTTTCCTTATGCTCCAATACTTTCGGACCTTGTCCGATAGTCAGTCCTTGTCCATCCTTATCCTAAGCTATTTCGGACTATGTCCGATATGCTATTCCTAGTCTTTCCTTATCCTTAGCTATCTTGGACCTTGTCCGATAGTTAATCCTTGTCTTTCCTTAACCTCCACTACTTTCGGACCTTGTCCGATAGTGATCCCTTGTCCTATGCTTATCCTAGACTATTCTGGACTACGTCCAATAGTCACCTTGTATCCTCCGCTTATCCTATGTCCTCCGATACTTCCTCTGTCCATCCTAGACTATCTTGGACTGCGTCCAGATAATCATCCTCCATCCTCCGACATATCCTCTGTCCAGACATTGGCTTAATGCCCTGTCCTTATCCATCCCTATTCGTTACACTCCCTCTGTCGGTCTCTACTTGGGTTTCATCCCAATGTAGTCCATAACCCTTCCTCCACCCTCGGATATGTTCCCATAGTGTTTCCCACACTTCGGACATACGTCCGGACAAGTTCCCACACTCCGGATGTGCTTCCGGATCAGTTCCCGCGCTCCGGATGCCTTCGGATTAGTTCCCACGCTTCGGACATGTCCCAGACAAGTTCTCGTAGTCTGGACGTCTCTTTTAGGATCTCCTGTGTTTCATGGAAGTCACCTAGGCACTCCCTTAGAGTAGCCTCACCTTCGGAGTCTTACTAACTTCATTGTATGCCCTCCGGACTTCCTTCTGAAATTAAGGGCACGTACTCGGGTAAGGGGCACAGTGCATGAGCTGAGGCCAAGCCCTTCCTTCCTGATCCGACCCTCCGGCATGGATTCTGACAGAGGCCTTGAGCCCATTCAGTCAAATACCATGATAAATACATACAACTAATGTTGAAAAATCTTGAAAAATCCATGTTCTAAACATGCCAGCTAATGCAGTGAAGGTTCAACAAGTCAGCTGAGAGTGCAGCTGACAACTGTTGGGTCTGACTGCCTAGCTGCTATGTCTGCATAGACAATGTCCGACCCTAAAGGGTTTCTGGTCCAGGCTCAGAACTCAGAGAGAGAAAATATCACAAATCACTCCTAGGGACTCAGAGTGGTAGCAGGTGAAGAATTGCATGATTATGTAAGCACCAAAAATGCGAACATAAGAAAGGTAACAAACAGTATCTACAAGCCTAGTCAAATATGAGTCTCTACAGTGGGCCCATCAAAGTATTGTTGTGATGAATACAGGTGGGCCCATAGTGTGTGGTATAGTAGATAAGTATACACTTTCCTAATGGCTTTGGTAGGTGATATATGGTATGTAGGGTATGAAATATATACCTGATATGAACAGGTGGGCCGATGTCAAGTGGGTATATGAGACAAACAGGCAGGCCCACTACAAGTTTGTATATGATAAGAACAGGTGGGCCCACAGAAGTGTATATTTGATACAAACAGGCGGGCCATGGTATGTAGTGTATTAGATAAGTACGTCAATCAAGATATGGCCAAGATCAAAAATGTCGGTCAAAATATGTCTGGAATCAAAATGTCGGTCAAAATATGTCTGGAATCAAAATGTCGGTCAAAATCAGCCTGGAATCAAAAACATCGGTCAACATCAGCCTGGAATCAAAAACATCGGTCAGAATCAGTCAAAATATCACTGAGATCAAAAACATCAGTCAAAGTAAGACCAAAATCAAAAACATCAGTCAAAATTGGCCAACATATGACCGAGATCAAAAACATCGGTCAAAATCAGCCTGGAATCAAAAATGTCGATCAAAGTATGGCCGAAATCCAAAACATCGGCCAAGATATGATCAAAAATCAACAACATCGGTCAAGATATGGCTGAAATCCAAAACATCAGTCAAGAAATGACCGAAACAGCCAAGATATGACCAACATCAAAAACATCGGTCAAAAAATGGCCGAAATCAAAAACATCGATCAAGAAATGACCGAAATGACCAACATCAAAAACATCAGTCGAAAAATGGCCGAAATCAAAAACATCGATCAAGAAATGACCGAAATGACCAACATCAAAAACATCAGTCGAAAAATGGCCGAAATCAAAAACATCGGTCAAGAAATGACCGAAATGGCTGAGATATGATCAAAATCAAAAACATCGGTCAAGATATGACTGAGATCAAAATATTGGCTGGCCGAAAGCTGTTTTGATGCTTAACATTGTTAACAACAGTTGTAGTCAAGGGGAGTATGCCGGTGGTCTTATCATGTCAATCGGATATCATCTGACCGAGATATAAGCTCCAGAAAATCAAAACATTGGCCAACCGAGATATGACCAAGATCTAAAATATTGTTGTTTTTTTGCTTAACATTGTTAAGAAGGGTTGTAGCCCTGGTCAAGGGGAGCACATTGGTAGTCTTATTGTGTCAATCAGTTGTCATCTGACTGAGATATAAGCCAAACAAATCCAAAATATTGGCCAAGATCTAAAATATTGGCCGATTAAAAGTTGTAGCCCCAGTAAAGGTGAGCATATCGGTAGTCTTATCGCATCAATCGGTTATCATCTGACTGAGATATAAGCTCAAAAAATCAAAAACATCGGCCAACTGAGATATGACTGAAATTTGAATTATACTCTCTCAGATCTGAACCGTTTTTGAAGAGTAGACCACCGATCTGTTCACCTAGATGAGTACTACCCATTTTTAGGCGACCAGTGTAAAGACTCGCATCTCTATGAGTGTGCATTATTGAATTCTCCCAATTCCAAAGCACAAACTCGCTGTAGAGACTCGTGTCTCGCTGAGCGTGCATTATTGAATTCTCCCACTTCCTAAACACCATCCAGCTCTTATCCTTAGGACAAGTCTTGTGCCTCCGTGCACTTTCATTTTTATTTTCATAGATTCAGCGCGCGCTGCGCGTCTCGCTCTATTACCCATTTCCTGTCCATCCCATGTCCACTGGCGTTCATTGGTGCGTTTCTCATGTTATTTCCTTTTATCTAACATATCTCTGAGCTCATACTCACGCCGTCGCGCTGCACGCGGTACTGAAAACCCTTATTACATGTATGCTCACTTATATTTAGCTTACTTGGCTTGCAACTTCGGACCTGCGCGTCTAGCGACACTTGCAGTTTTACATATATTCAGGACTTCATGTAGATGTTCTGGATCGCTTTTCCCCCCAGCTACTTCCTCTGTGTAGTAGACAGCTTAGCACTCAAAATCTATTTTCCTCGCACTCTCGCGTGCCGCGCAGCTATCACTTGGTCATTATCTAGTTTTACTAGTGTGATCTACCTCTTAAACAAAGCTATCTAAGTTGCACTTCGCGCAACCTCTCTATCCCATATCTTAGCGCGCGCTCCTACATCATGCGCACCGCGTCTTCCGCTCTCGCTCTCGCGCGTACTTTGCACGCGACCGCTTCCCGCGCTCCGCTCTACATCGCGCTTCACGTGATTGTCATTCTACACCCTACTTGTTCTTGTGGTTCCCTCGTTCAGAGAGGATTTCCCTTAGCTCAGTAGCTGTCCTTGGGTCGAGACCTTCACTCGCATTCAGGACTTACTGTTCCATTATCCCCCTGTGTTTTCCCCATGGTTCAGATTCCTCTTCTTCATCGCAGCTGTGCATTCCCTAGCCATTGCCTTATAGAGCGCGGCATTCCCGCACATCCTGCATTTCCCACGCCCTATGCGCGCGTGCTTTCCCGCGCTTTTATCACCCTATCATCCAGCAGTATCCATCCATAGTTCAGCAAGTCTCACTGGTATGTATTTTCGCATTTTTATTCATTATGGTGCCATATTATAGCATGGACCCTTACTTACATATTCTGTTACATATTTCATAGTTGGCTCGGCTTAGACTCACGTAGCACGCTTAGCCAGATATATAGCTCCGCACTTTTTCACATTTTTACACATCTCACCGCATCCCCTTGCATGACCTCCCAGCATGTCCATAGCTAGACTTAGAAGCTATTAGCTGCACATTATTCCTATATTCATTAAGCTTTGATTGATTGCATTGCACTTTTCCGCATTTTCGCACTTTCGCGTTTTCCGCGCTTCGCGTCACGTGTTCCCACGCCCGCGCGCCTACAGCGCGCGATGTCCATTAGCTTCGCGCATTTCTCAGCTTTCAAACGAGTCGCTGTGCGACCCGTAGATTTGTTTCCTTGCTTCCCCTTGGATCGAACGCGCTTGTCTATGCAAGCATAGCAGCCTAGGCTACACAACTCGGTCATTATATCAGCTCCTTGTGTCCCCCCCATTTATCATCATTTTCCCCTGGAGTTGAGTTGATTGTTCTTCACCGGGTCCAAAATGATCATATGAAATTGATCCTAGAGTGGTCTTTTGTTTTAACAACAGGTAGGTAATTGCACAAAGTCACATTTATAAATAATTTGAGTTGAAGATTTCATTAAAAAATATGTAGGATAGACTGTAAACTACCTAAGGAACCCATACTACCTACTGCCCTGAGGGTAGGTGATGGGTGGAAGGGATGTAGTGCAAATGTGTGTTGACCTAGCATTAAAGTCCTACTATTGCTCAACTGACCATTTTCGATGTTTTAGGTCTTTGAGCTTTCTCACACTCAATTTCTTATCTATTTCACTTCCTCAGCATTCAATTCTTGTTGGATTGTTCTGTAAACTTATACCTATGATACTGAATATACTGTGGATGTACTCCAAGTTTCTGATTATTAACTTTTGATGTTTTGAAGGTATTGATCTCTTATCAGTAGAAATAGCAAGCATATGCAGTATCTCAAACATGCAACCTATTTTGAACTGATCTTTGTCATAAAAGTAAGTATATATACTATTCTAATGATATATCAACAGGTTAGATCATAGATGCAAGGGTAAGATACTGAAAAACATCAAAAATGTCAAAAATGTGATTCTCTATTTTTTTATTCCTGTAGAAGGATCCTATGCGTGTCCTGGGCTAGCTATATGATACATCTACTCTAAATATACATAGAAATAGATTCCCTGCCTTTATTGAGGTCCGGTCCTACAGGAAACGTTCTCACAGGGGGCAAACCACTAGAAGGGGAGGGATGCACTACATAACAAGATCTTTCTATATGATCCTGAGCTCCTGATACATTCTTCCTAATATTGAATAGATGTTGGGGACAATTTTTTCAAGTTAATATAGCTAGAAACCAAAAAAAGTGAACCTATTTTGTGTTTTCCTATACACACACTATACCTATTGATGTAGGGCGCTTTAGAGGGTCAAATAAAGATGGGAATATACTCATATATACTACTAAACATGTTCTGAATGCCCCATAACACTTCCCTGCCAAAGGGGCAAAAGTCCGAAAGTGTTCTATATCCCACCATATGTTGAATTGCCCCTGGAGGAGGAGCAGGCATACAAATGAGCAAAAAAAGCGGTCCATTATATTATTTTATACACATATATACTAATCTACTACTTATATATGAAGGGGGACCTATTGTGGTGTAGTGGTGAAGCTGCAGTGAGGTGGGAAGGGTGTGGGAATAATATGGGGCAGATGTCAAGTTAATCATGATATCACCGATGTTTTGGATTTCGGTCAAATATTGACCAATGTTTGTGATTTTGGCAATATCTCGGCCATTTTGGTCATTTCTTGACCGATGTTTGTGATTTTGATCATATCTCAGCCATTTCGGTCAATTCTTGACCGATGTTTTTGATTTTGATCATATCTCGGCCATTTCTGTCATTTCTTGACCAATGTTTTTGATGTTGGTCATATCTTGGCTGTTTCGGTCATTTCTTGACCGATGTTTTTGATTTTTGATCATATCTTGGCTGATGTTTTGGATTTCGGCCATACTTTGACCGACATTTTTGATCTCAGTCATATTTTGACCGATTTGACCAACATTTTTGATTCCAGGCTGATTTTGACCGATGTTTTTGATTTCGGCCATACTTTGACTGATGTTTTTGATCTCGGTCATATGTTGGCCGATTTTGACCGACATTTTTGATCTCGGTCATATTTTGGCCGATTTTGACTGATGTTTTTGATTTTGGTCTTACTTTGACTGATGTTTTTGATCTCAGTGATATTTTGACTGATTCTGACCGATGTTTTTGATTCCAGGCTGATGTTGACCGATGTTTTTGATTCCAGGCTGATTTTGACCGACATTTTGATTCCAGACATATTTTGACCGACATTTTGATTCCAGACATATTTTGACCGACATTTTTGATCTTGGCCATATCTTGATTGACGTACTTATCTAATACACTACATACCATGGCCCGCCTGTTTGTATCAAATATACACTTCTGTGGGCCCACCTGTTCTTATCATATACAAACTTGTAGTGGGCC
>JRHT02000244.1:0-12483 GCA_011800875.2 Suillus brevipes Sb2 | reverse complement strand
AAGCTGCTCATGCAGATGCCATTGTGATTGATTCCAGTGCATCCGAAAAGGGTGACAATGAAGTTGAAGACCCTGCTGAATCTTCTGATGCTGAGCTCAGTATGTATCAATTCGAAAAAGACGGCGCTTACTCAACGAGGTCATAGAAAGGTTGATGAAGGACTGGGGATCCCCTATCTATGCATTCTTTGAACCTACCCCAAGGATTGAATATCATGACAGCCGCCGCTGTCATGTGTTCAAGTGCGCAGCGCGTGGCTGTAACCATAGTGTGCGGCGCTATCTCGACAAGAAGGATGCCAAATCTACAGGCAACATGCGAAAACACGTTAAAAGCTGCTGGGGTGAGGAAGCCTTGCAAGCTGCAATGGCCACTGGAAATACTGCGACTGCACGAGACGGTGTTGTCAAGAGCCTGCTGGAGACCGGGTCAATCAAAACTTCTTTCGAGTGCAAAGGGAAAGGAAAAATTACATACTCGCACTGAGAGTCGGGCAGAGATCGTGCGCTGGGTGACCGAGAGCTTGCGACCATATGAAACTGTGAATGACCGAGGTTTCAACACACTCATGAAGACAGGACGCCCAGAAATTTACATACCTTCGGCAGTGACAGTCGCTCGTGATGTCAAGCAAGTCTTTGTGAAAACACGAACTCGCATAGCGCAAATGCTACAGGTCAATTAGGTTTAATTTTTTTGGAAACACACGAACTAACAAACTTACCAGAGTTATGACGGCGAGCTCAACTTTGCCACAGATGCGTGGATGTCCCCAAATCATAGGGCTTATGTAGCTATATCTGTCCACCTGCAACATGAAGGTCAGCCGTTGGCAATGATACTCGACATTGTCGAGGTTCCAAAGGTAAAGTACTCACTAGAAAAACACAACCACACCACTGCACGCTGATAGTATATAGTCTCATACTGGGGCCAATCTTGCTGAAGCATTCGCGAAGGTACTGCAAGATTTCGGCGTGTCAGACAAGGTATGTAACATGATGATTCAAAAAGAAAAACAAACCTGAGTGATTGCCGATGCAGATCCTAAGCATAACGGCTGATAACACAGCATCAAATGAAACGATGGTCACTGAGCTTGCAGAGCTCGTTCCGCACTTCTCTGGCCCAAGCAGCCGAACAAGGTGCTTCTTGCACATTGTAAACCTCGTCGCAAAGTCCTTGATCCACGAGTTTGATATACCTGCGACAAAATCAGATGGTAATGTTAGTACGGACAAGGAATTAGAGGATCTTGCAAGGGACTTACATGATGAAGAGAGGCAAACTGTTGATGAGAATCCGAACAAGGGTACATATGATGACGATAGTGATGAGGGCTGGGTGGACGAAGTACAAGCACTAACAAATGAGGAGCGCAAAAAACTCGATGTTAGCATAAAGCCGCTCAGACATATCCTGGTGAAGGTATGTCTTATATTAGAGAGCTCACCTGCAAACTGACCCAGGCCCTCTTTCCAGCTGCGCAAACTCGCATATAAACTGATCCATTCAACTACACTCCTCTTGCCAGCATGGAAAACGATACTTGAGGAGCTGAAGCTGGGCGACTGAATTATGCCGCGTGATGTGTCAACACGTTGGAATTCAATGTTTGACATGCTCGAGTTTGCACTGGAGTACCGACAGGCGATAGACGCCATAACAGACACACGCAAACTAGGACTAGGGAAGTATGAGCTGAAGGAATATGAGTGGGCACTCGTCAAACAACTGCGCAATGTCCTGAAGGTAATGTGGCACGAGAATAATGATCACATGCCCATGCTGACAAATTTGCATCAGATTCTCAAAGATGCCACTTTATATTTCTCTCGCTCAACACCAAACCTATCAATGGTCATACCCGCTATGGACCATATTGATTCTGTGTTTACCAACGGTATCATCAAGCGAGACACATTGGACCCTGCCATTCGCGCTGCGCTTGGCAAGGCCAAGCGCACACTCAATCGCTACTATTCACTAACCGACACATTGAAAGTGTACCGTATTGCTATGGGTGCGTTTTCATCGCTTTCTCTGTGTTTGCAGTCTTACATTACTTTGATTAGTTCTTCACCCACGTCACAAGCTATCCTACTTCAAGTCTGCCGGCTGGGAAGAAGAGTGGGTCGAGACAGCTGAAACACTTGTCCGCACAGAATATCAGCAGTCCTATGCTGGTCACTCGTTTGACGATGATAACTGCGCCCCAGCAGCTGCTGAGGATGATATGGTATGTACTACTTCTCTCGTACATAATTTCAATACTAACTACTTTTTTTTTTCGATAGGATGACGAGGACACCAATATATTTGACCGTTTACCCACCCTTGCACAGCCCAAGACGGTATCATCACTCAATGAACTCACTTCGTACCTCAACACCGACGCCGAGAATGTCATGGATGCGATCACATGGTGGCACAGACACCGCAAGACTTATCCGCACTTATCAAGGATGGCTTTGGATTACCTGACAATACCAGGTGTGTTTTTTCTTTAATCATATATACTATTTTTTCAACTGACAATGGTTCCGTTAGCAACATCGGTCGATGTAGAGCGCATATTTAGCCGCGGACGACTCCTTCTCTCTCACATTTGAAACCGTCTTACTGCACAATCGACACGTGCTATTCTGTGCGTTGGTTTGTGGAGCCTCATGGGATTGGTCAAGGACAAGGATGTCCTGGCTGCTGTAAGCCTCCCTGACTCTGTTGACGGCGAGGTGGATGAGTATGATGATGGATGGGACAGCATTATATTAACATAGACAGTACTACTAACTAGCCATGCCAATTTCATGTTGCCGCTTTGTGATTTTGCAGTTGCGGGTACAGGTATACCTGTGACCCGTGCATGACCCATGACCCGCGTGTGACCCCTGGAGAGACCCGGACCCTTGTGTACCCTTGGGTGTACGGGTATGGGTGAGTGAAGGGTACGGGTGCGGGTTACAGGCTTGACACCCGCGGGTTTACCCCTGTTGTTCCCTATACCCACTTGACATCAGCCCACC
This sequence comes from Suillus brevipes Sb2, assembly GCA_011800875.2. Lineage (NCBI taxonomy): Eukaryota > Fungi > Basidiomycota > Agaricomycetes > Boletales > Suillaceae > Suillus > Suillus brevipes. The sequence continues at coordinate 9,456 of JRHT02000244.1, read as the reverse complement.
TGTATTTGACACCACAATACATTGATGGGCCCACCTGTCCATATCAGGTATATATTTCATACCCTACATACCATATATCACCTACCAAAGCCATTAGGAAAGTGTATACTTATCTACTATACCACACACTATGGGCCCACCTGTTGGTATCACATATACCCTTGACATGGGCCCACCTGTATTCATCACAACAATACTTTGATGGGCCTGCATTAGCTGGCATGTTTAGAACATGGATTTTTCAACATTAGTTGCATGTATTTATCATGGGTAAAGTGACTGCAGTATGTGAGGCCTTAAGGGACAAAAGGAGGGGGAGGATGCAGGGCAATACCCTGAGAATGAGCCGGACAACGATGACTGTACCGTTGAAGGTTCAACAAGTCAGCTGAGAGTGCAGCTGACAACTGTTGGGTCTGACTGCCTAGCTGCTATGTCTGCATAGACAATGTCCGACCCTAAAGGGTTTCTGGTCACCTGGGAACTTGGTTGGACATGGGAAAATACAGTGGGAAGTCAGGCGCCCTATAGCGCTTAGGCGCGGGAAAGTTGCGCCTAAAGCGCGCGCAAGTTGCAGAAGTGTCGCCTATGTCGCGCGCGTCGTGCGAACATTGCGTTTATTGCGCAAGTGTCACGTTGCATGCATAATACTGTAGACTTGACCTACATTGCAATACATGCCATTGTGAGGCTACTCAGGATCGAGTCTCTACACCGTGACATGCTTCCCGGCGGTGTACCCGGATGAGGATGAACTAATCATTGGCATCAGTCACCAGTATCATAAGGACACCTGCTTCAGGTGTATACTGGACTCACCACAAGTGTACAACAACTTCCAGGTAGCCCAAGGCCTAATCCACCTGTGCCTAAGGGACAAAACCTTGTTATGCGTGCCAGGCATTAAGATAAAGGAACGTACCATAAGGGAAATTGTGATCTCACAAGTCCACTTGCTCCTGGCCCATCTGGGTGCTGCAAAAACACTAGCCTATTTGCAGGACCACATGTGGTGGAAGACGATGGTCAACAATGTTCACATGTACTGCGCCTCATGCATGACCTGCAAGAGAAGCAAGCCATCAAACCAAAAACCCTATGGCTTGTTAAACCCCCTACTGGTACCTTCGAGACCTTGGGAATCGATAGGAATGGACTTCATAGGCCCATTGCCGATGTCTAAGACGGTGAGTATGACACAATAACAGTCAACTATACAGGGAGGTTGCCGAGCTGGTGTTCCCAGAAGTGTACAAACACCACGGGCTGCCAAGGGCAATAGTGAGTGATAGGGATGTTGTAGTGAACATACAACGAGTCTAAGTGTAGAAATACCACTCGACTCTATATGGGTCTATGTCTACCTAGCTGCTTCTCTTGCTAATGCAAGAATGTTCGACCCACGAGGGATCTGCAACTAAGAAAAGTGTTAGTAGAAATGATAAGGATAAACCCTAAGTAATGCTGAGGAAACCCGAAGGTACCAATGATATTCCCAAAGGTAAAAAGTGTCAACCAGAGTGCGGGAAAGTCCAGGTTAGAAGGGAAAGGTTATGGGTATGGTAAGACAAGGTTTGGGTTACAGGGAAAATCAAAAAGACTAGGTAACTAGGTATAGACAAGGTATGGGTGTCATATCCATATATCTGCGCTTCTCATCCGGACTTCTGGACCTCAGATCAGATCAGATCTGATGCTCAGATCCGTTTCCATTTCCATTTCGATTCTATCTCCACTTCCGATCCATATACAATAAGCTTTCTAATTCATTTCCTGTTCATATAACGTTAACACAGCCTTTCTCTATTTGATATTCCTATGCTTCCAGTTCTCAGTTATTCTCGTATTCCGTTCCATTACTGATCTGTACTGCCTTTTCATTTCCGTCTCCATTCTAGTATGATCCGTGACACTTCACCATAAAATTCTGCATGTCTCGTACATAGCTTTGGACGACTGATTACTTACATTTCCTGTGCTATCTTCCGTATATAAACCCGTGTAACATACAATACAACCTCAGTTCGAATATCAACTATAGTTCTGCTCACTTCCGTTCCTCTGGACTCAAGTCTATACTCTTGTCAACTTCCGAGACTTAGGATTGTATCCTTAAGTCTACGTATCCAGCTCTACCTTCGGGTAGTCTACTTCTGTTAGTTTCTAGTTCAGACTTTGTCCGGATTAGTCTTATACACTTTACCGTTATCTGGATAACCTTCGGATATCTATACATTATACGTCTGGAACCTTTGGACGCGATAGTTAAGCCTTTGTGAAATACAGGGCAATACTCAGGAAAGGGGCACAGCATATAAGCTGAGGCCAAAGCCCTTCGGATCCAATAGCCCTTGAGCACAACCTTGATACCAACTCCACAGCCGCTTATCACTCAACTGGCAATCATACTGTACGAACCTGTGGTGAATGTCTGAACAGCACCACCAATGGTGAAAATGATAGCCCCATCCCCTTCCAGCCAATTATATCACTGACGCAACCAGTAGCAATTGATGTGGCTGTTGAATATTGTCATTATACAGCCTAAAACTGATCAGCAAAAACATACCATTGCCCCAAGCTTGAGAACTGTGACCATGATATCGACTTTGATGGGGCCAAGAGTGTTAAAAACTGTTTAGAACAAGAACTGGTGACGATGCCTTGCGACATTGTTGATTCAGGACTCCTTCACACCAGATGCATTGTAGGTGTGCGCGTTTCAGTGTAGGATGGCCACATGGTCCATACTATAAGGCTCGTCGTCCATAAGTGACGTTGCTGTAGCACACAAATAATGAGCACAAAGGCCTGTTCTCAAGGAAATAAGGCCAATGAATCTGTACTGTAGCTGAGTAAGTGATGTGCGATGATGAAAAGCTAGCACCAACCCTCATTCAATGCTTCCGCTTCCCAAATGACATCTGGGAGCTTAGACGCATGAAAGATATCCTTCGAATCGACCAGGCCCAACTTGCTCCATAAGCCAACACAAAGCAAAGCACACGTTGATTGCGCTGATAAACGATTTCAGACATGTAACAGAATGAAACGCCCATGACTGAAGAGACGTTCAACATCTACAGAAGTTGCTATAGCCAAAGTAAGTTTACAATGTATTTCAAAAAAAAGTCACACACCAGGGATAGTAAGATAGTCAATGGCCATGCATGACAGGCAGGAGAATGATTTGTGATGTTCTTGCCACCAAGCAATAGGATTGGTGACATGTTCCATGTCCATGCTAAGATAGCGGTCAAATTTGGAGGCCGATGAAGAAGAGGAATCTGAACCGTGGGGAAAACACAGGGGGATGATGGAACAGTAAGTCCTGAATGCGAGTGATAGTCTCGACCCAAGGACAGCTACTGAGCTAAGGGAAATCCTCTCTGAACGAGGGAACCACAAGAACTAGTAGGGAGTAGAATGACAAACGCGCGAAGCGCGAGAGCGGAAGACGCGGTGCACGCTGTAGAGACTCGCGTCTCGCTGAGCATGCATCATTGAATACTCCCAATTCCAAAGCACAAACTCGCAGCTGTGCATTCCCTAGCCATTGCCTTATAGAGCGCGGTGTTCCCGCGCATCGCGCGACGCGCGCGCGCGTTTCCCACGCCCTATGCGCGTGCGCTTTCCCGCGCTTTTATCACCCTATCATCCAGCAGCATCCATCCATAGTTCAGCAAGTCTCACTGGTATGTATTTTCGCATTTTCTATTCATTATGGTGCCATATTATAGCATGGATCCTTACTTACATATTCTGTTACATATTTCATACTCGGCTCGGCTTAGCCTCGCGTAGCGCGCTTAGCTAGATATATAGCTCCGCACTTTTTCGCATTTTTACACATCTTACTTCACCACCTTACTGGACCTCTCAGCATGTCTATAGCTAGACTTAGAAGCTATTAGCAGCACTTATTCTCTATATTCATTAAGCTTTTATCCATTGCACTACAATTTTCCGCACTTTCGCACTTTCGCGTTTTCCACATTTCGCGTCACGCGTTCCCACGCCCACGCGCTTACAGCGCGCGACGTCCATTAGCTTCGTGCATTTCTTAGCTTTCAAACGAGTCGCTGCGCGACCCGTGGATTTGTTTCCTTGCTTCCCCTTGGATCGAACGCGCTTGTCTATGCAAGCATAGCAGACTAGGCTACGCATTTTCGGTCATTATATCAGCTCCTTGTGTCCCCCCCCATTTATTATCATTTTCCCTTGGAGTTGAGTTGATTGTTCTTCAGCGCGCTAAGATATGAGATAGAGAAGTCGCGCAAAGTGCGACTTAGATAGCTTTGTTTAAGAGGTAGATCACACTAGTTGAACTAGAAATGATCAAGTGATTGCTGCGCGGCGCGCGATAGTGCGAGGAAAATAGATTCTAAGTGTAAAGCTGTCTACTACACAGAGGCAGTAGCTGGGAGGGAAAAGTGATCCAGAACCTCTACATGAAGTCCCACATATAAGTAAAAATGCAAGCGTCGCTAGACGCGCAGGCCCGAAGATGTGAACCGAGTAAGCTAAATATAAGCATGAAAATATGTAATAAGGCTTTCGGTACCGCACGAAGCGCGACGGCGTGAGTACAAGCTCGGAGATATGTTAGATAAATGGAAATAGCATGGGAAACGCACCAATGAACTCCAGTAGACATGTATTGGACAGGATAAGGACGATAGGACGAGTCGCGAGGCGTGCGCGCTAAATCTGCGAAAATAAAACTGGAGGTGCGCAGAGGCACAAAGCTTGTCCTAGGGATAAGAGCTGGGTAATGTTTGGAAAGTGGAGGAATTTGATATTGTACGCTTAGCGAGACGCGAGTCTCTACACCGAGTTAGTAGGTTTGGGGGCTGCAAGTGCTGGGAGATTGTCAAAGATGTTGTCACTCTAAGATTGAGTCAGTACAACTGCTAAATAAAAAGAAAATAGAAAAAATATCATCGGTATATCACCATTTGACTCCAAGACATCCTCTTCACACCCAAAATCAGAGTCATCATCAAGCATCATGTACGAACGTTTGAATTCTCTGCGGACAAGTTGATCCACAGTTTGGATCCATTTGTCTGGCCAGTGTGCTGCCTTGAAGTATGATAGCCTATGTTGGGGATGTAACACTAGTATAATAATATTAACTGTCAGTAGAAACCAAAAAAATATAGATTGAATAGAACTTACCCATTGCAATTTGATATGTGTGAGACTTGTCAGTGAGTTGATAGTACCAGTTGAGTGTCTTGTCGACGTGATCCATTGCTGGGATCACTGTCGCAAGGTTAGGTGTTGCGCGCGAGAAGTAAAGGGTGGCATCCTTTAGAATCTAACAAGAGCAAACAATGCAGTGCATGTGTGACATTGGAAAAGAAGCACACACCTTAAGTATATCCTGCAATTGTTGCAGTATCACCCACTCATTATCCTCCAATTTATACTTCCATAAACCTAAGTCCCGCCATTGTGTAACGGCATCTACAGTCTCTCAATGCTCCAGTGCACAGTCCAACATATCCAAATGTGGAATTCCATCGTGTGGCCACATCACGTGGCATGAGAGTTTGGGATTCCGACAAGTCCCTCTGGATGCCATACCATGCAGGAAGGACAATAATAGTCAAGTGTATGATTTTGTAGATGAGTTTGCACACCTGGGGAATATGGTGAGTTTTCTGTCGTTGCATTCTTACCTTGACAAGCACTAACTTGACTGGTTGAATCTCTTTGTTCAGTACAACCTGCTCACTCTCATCCAACAACTCAACCTCATCGACAAATCCATCATCATTATCAACCTCATCCATCATCCCTGGTTCCTCTTCCACCTCTGTGTTCAGTTCTTCCAGCTCCACATCAGTACTATCTACTTGGTCGGCTCCTTGTTTCATTGTGTTGAACTCACGTATCAGCAATTTCACTACCAGGTTGACCGTGTGGAGGAAGCACCTCATGTGTGTTGTTGCTCCGCCAAACTCCAGCACCTTACCACTCAGTTTGCCGATCATGGTGTCATTGTTGGACGCATTATCACAGGTAATACTCAGGATCTGTGTGCCATGGATTTAGTTGCATGTAAGTGTTTTGTTTTCGTGAACCATACCTTTTCTGATATCCCAAATTCTTCTAGCATTGTCGCAAATGTCTCCGCAAGTTCTTCACTGGTGTGTGACTATGGATCTCTTAGCTCGCATACAACTACTACACAGGTAAGTTTTTACCTTTCCAACTTCAACAACATCTAACGGTCTGCTTAGTGGCTCCCCCTTATGCTTGAAATGGGCCGAAAATGTGACCAGTGCATGGTGGTTGGGCGATGACCAACCATCAGTGGTGAAGTTAATTTTCCCATTGTATTCCTGGTACGTCTGATTTATTTGTCTTTGAATCAATAAAAAAACACTAACATATAGCATTGTAGCAACTCGCTGTCAAATTCACACAAAGACTTGCTGCAGATCGCGGGAAACAGTGGCTGGGGAAAGTAAGTAATATTCAGGTCTCCCTGTCTTCATCAGTGACTGAAATGTGTGGTCCTTGACAATGTCAAATGGACGCAGACTCTCAGACACCCAGCACACAATCTCGGCCCTGGAGGCAAACACTTTTTCAGCATCCCAAGACTCTGATGAGACTTCACTCATAGCTCGTTTCTACACGTGTATGTTGACGATGTGAGTACATCACTGTCCCTTTGCCTTTGCATTCAAATGATGCAGTGATTGATCCATTTCACAGGAAACTCCCAATGATCTGTTGCCGTACCTCACTAGCATCCTTGGCCTCATCAGTGGCCTTCAACACTTCGTCACCCCAGCACGAATGCACATGTTGCCAGTCAAGCGCACATCACCTTTGTCAAGGTACCATCGCACTTTGGTCTTGCACCTTTTGGCTTGGCACTTGAAGTCATGAGCTCGACAGCCATCAATTTCAACAATCTGCGGTGTTGGATCGTAAAACGCATAGACTAGTGAGTTCCAATCTTTCATTACGTGTTCTGTTCTGTACTCAATTAGTATGATATTTATATCAAGGTTATTGCACTTACTGAGCTCGTCCTCCGCCGTCTCATCAGCTTCATCATCAGCTGACAACACTGTGTTGTTGGCGTCAGCATCGTCTTTGTTGTCATTATCTTTGTACAATGCATTCTCCTCCTCAGTACACACAACAGCACACCGGCTCGAAACCGATTCTGGATGCAAAGACGATGATGCTGTCAATGAGGCTATGACAGGCCTATTTTTATCAACTGGCTTGTCTTCGTCTGTAGTTCCTGCACCATTGGTGGGAGTGTTACCAGGCAGTAGGGTATTTTTTTGCCTTCTTCGGGTTCGTGTTCCCACTATCTCCATTGCCATCGGTTTTGCGCTTCTTTGATGAAGTTCTGATAGTCTTCTCTTCTAGAGCAGCTTTGGCCTTTTCCAGTCATTTTGATAACTTGTTTGGCTGTGGCTGCAAAGGTGAGCTGCATAATGGGCAGTACTAGTAGGTGATGAAGGTTTGCAAGTGTCACACAGGATGTTTTAGAATTTGACATTTTCTAAGTTAGAGTTTTCATCTTGTTTAGATAGTTGAAATTTATTCATATGTCCCCCATTTTTGTATCGACACCCGCAGCAGGGGTACGGGTACCATGACCCTAGACCTGTACCTGTACCCATGCAGTTCCCTATCATCGACTTGAGTGAGCTAGAAAGGGTTGACAAAGGTATCACACCAACTGGATTTGTTGAAGAGATTAATGTACTCAATTGAGGCTTGGCAAGTGCATCAGGGGTGGAATATTGATGTATTGTTGACATTAGAAGGTATAGCCTTGCTGTTGTAGTCCAATTTTTTTGCTGTTGTAGAAGTGCACTCAAAAAGAGTCAAAACAGCTTACAATCCTTTTGCCGACTTCTGCCATTCTGCCATCTGCTGTTGTGTCATTCTGCTAATCGCCATAACATCAATTCCATTCTGCTCCCTACACTACTGTGGCTTCTTCTCCAACACAAATATGTGTTTGACCAGCAGCAAAAGCAAATAGCATCCATTGAGCTCCCCTAATACTGTCTATCTTAGCCATTGTTCATAAGTAGCCACTAAGTCCTCTCCATAAGTGCCTACATCCTCTGCTTCTGTGGTTCTAACATATGTAACATAAATGTCACATGAAATACCCTCCTCCACAACACCCTTTGACTTTCTAACAAACCTTTCATATATTTCTTTGTCTTCAGGCTCTGCTTCATCATTGCATGCCTCTAGCAAAGCAAAGCACTGATCAACATATCTAAACAAAGCTTAGCTACTGTCTTTACAACCTAGACAATACTCACTTCAGATACTCTGTTTGCTCCTCGACTGGCACGTCTGGATGTAACAACCTCTTGGCAAGCGCAGCTGATGAGCGAGGGTCGTCAGTGGAAGGTAGGTCTGATTTCAACACCTCTTGTTTGGAACTCAATGCCTTCTTGGACAACCCGTGCTGGGATGAAGGATAAGTGCCGATCCAACGACGAACTCCAGCCATAAGCCTGAGAAAAGGTTTGCATGAGATAACATAAACTAGGTCGAATACGTACCGAGGATGGTGTGTTGGATGAGTGCTATGAGGGAGAAATGGACTATATGCGATGTCCTTCAGAGTCTTCCTGTAAATGATGACAGACTTAGTAGCAACAGTTTCACAACTGTACAGCACTGCTTACCCTGGTAACTTCAATGTACTATTCATGGAGTACGCAAAATGCTTTCCTAACGAAGTAAATAAGAGCGGTCGGTAGTACTCCGCCCAAAAATCTCCGCCGACGTTGACAAAGTCGCCCAACGATGACGAGCACTCCATCACGTCGTACAATACCTGAAGATGCCGCTTCTGGAACCATTTCTGGTACTGACCACGTTTTGGAGGAAGCGCCAAGCTGCGCTCAGCTGCCACGCCAAGAAAGAGATTAATCGCTGCTTGTTTGTCAGCGTCTAGAGTAATTTGTTAGTTCTGGGTGGGCGAGTACAAGACAAGTAGGGTAGGTACCAAGAAGAGAGTTAGCATAAAAACGGCGGATGTTTTCAATGATGTCCCTTGAGTGACTGTTCCAGTGAGGCATCCTGCGATATGTTTCTACCCGATTCACAAGTGCACTGCCGGTATACTGCAGCGCAATGGCTGAACAAAATATCAGGGATGGCTGAAACAACTTGAACGACAAACTCAACTATCTCCATGGTCATGATACATTTCAGTCAGCATGTTCACCGCATCTGAATCGAATGGGAGGTTTGGACTAGCAACAACACCGAGGGCATATAACTGGTGGCCCAGAGCACGCTTCCCGAAAACAAATTGCGCTGCATTCGTACGATCCAGGCAGTCGACACAATTTGTACGGCATACACCATTCTGCAGCAAGATGGAACGACGACAATGTTCGTTCTCGTCACTTGGAATGGCGAAGTCAATATGACATTTGAAAA